>QEOT01003088.1:108058-140730 GCA_003123785.1 Pterocarya stenoptera
GCTATCAAGCTTGTCCATTGAATCATCAGCTGGCAACAAATTCGCCAATACACGTATATTTCGTTATGTACACGTATATAGGGTTGGGAAAGTTACCTAGGATGGTGCCGCTTGGTGGATAGCTAGATTGCGAATCTTCCTCGACGTCGCATAGCTGTGTTAGGGTTAGGTTTAGGGGAGAGATCGGGCAGGGGAGAATTCCTGGAAGAATAAACGAAGAGAACACACGGTTTTAGATTGAGTGAGTTCGGGAGAGAAACAAAGAACCAAAAGAAATCGCAGGGCAAAGAGAGTAGAGAGTTTTTGGGAGGGAGAGGGAAATTTGATAAAAGTGTAAAACGGTGAGTTTTGCATCGAAGGTAGGCATATCAGTAGACTTAAAATGCACCATTTTATTTAGTCTAAAACGGTGCATTTTGTTTCCATGTAAGCTGTCATCTGCGGGTAGGCCCTCTTCATGCCTCCATTTAGAATTTTCCTATATGGTTACATGAATCATGCATGGTAGAAAAGCAGTCTGACGTTATGGTCAAACCCATCTTGTTTGTTTGTGTGCATGAGACAAGTGTGATCTTGTCTCAATTTGACACGAGGGGACGACGGTTTGATGGAAGGATTTAATGGGATTTTTTTTTTTTTTGAGTGATGGACTTGAAACGTGATAGTTTAATATCCAAGATTTGAGAAGGACATGTCTAGGGATCATATATTAATTATATTTAATTTGTTCGTTTGTGGTGAGAAATCAAAGGCACAGCGGTCACAACTAGGGCTGTATAAGAACCGGCTGGACCAACCGCCTCCAATGCCGACCGGCTGCCAGATTTAGGAACCGGCCGAAACCGGTGAAGAACTGGTTGGCGGTCGAGAAGATTTGAAGGAAAATCGACGTCGGCGGTTTGACGCGGGTTTGAATCCCTGGGAAACTGCTGAACCGGCCGATCCCTTCTTTTTCCAAATATATGTGTTATAAAACGGCGTCGTTTCACTTAAATGAGTGAAATGACGACGTTTTTATTCATAGAAGTTAAAAAAAAAACATATAGAACGGCGCCGTTTGTCATTAAACAGAACGGTGCTATTTTGAATTACGTTCCCCCACCCCTCTCTTCTTCTTCTTCCTCGCTTCTTCTTCTTCCTCCCGCATCTTCTTCTTCCTCTGCAACTAAACCCTAAGCAGCTAAGCTTCTACTCTCACTCGACAATGGACGCGGCATCCCTCCTTCGTCATAGAGACACCGACGGCAGACCGAAGAACTGAACCGCGCCGCATCGAGACCGATAGTGTCGTTTTCTCTCCCCAATTGAGCGGTTTTGGCCGGTTCTTTCCCCTCATGGTAGACGTCGGTGGGGTTTCGGTTTGGCGTCGAAACCGACGCCGACACAAACCGAAACCCCACCGACACCATTGATGTACACCCCTGATCACAACCATGGCCTAGACGTTTTGATGTGACGTACAGGAATTGCATTCTCTTATTTTTAGCAGCTTGGTATATATGCAGTGTCCCCTGGACCATGCACGCTGGACAAGGAAGCTACTGGATGTTGATAGCTACTAAATTACTATTTCAATTTTGCCAACTATAATTGGTGACATCTTTTTTGTTGTCCTAATTTTTTTATTATTATTAAAATTGGGTGTTCGGGATGAAATTTATTTCGTTTGTTTTCAGAGATGAGATGAAATTAAAGTTGGAAAGTTGAATAAAATATTATTAGAATATATTTTTTAATATTATATTTATTTTGGAATTTGAAAAAGTTGAATTGTTTATTTTATTTTGTATGGGGATTTGAGAAAGTTGTAAGGATGGAATGAGAGGTTTTCAAAATTTTTAAAGTTTTAAATTTTGATATTGAAAACAAATAAGGCCTTAGACTAATTCCATGAGTGCATAGGTAAATACAACACGTTTTATTTAATTAGTTCAAGTTCAAATTAAATTATATGATTTTTATTTCAATGTCTTTTTCCGAGGAAAACAATCCTACCAAGACTAGAGCACGCCAACTGTTAATCAAGCATCAGGGATTAAAACGTAGATAGATCCTATTGAACTCTCTATATATCCAAATGGAATTGTTCAATTCATATATAGACCCGATCGATATGCTTGTTTTTATAATATTTGTTGTCATCCGAATAGATTTCGGATAGTACCATGAACTCCATATGAATATCTATTTATCTCTTTTTAACCCGCACCACCCAATTAAAAAGAAAATAATTAATTACAGAGGATCCAAATTAAAAGAAAAAGATATAAGTGATCTATTTACCAACTTTGCCTCTAGGCAAATCCCTTTCATAAAACAACATTTTACAAAGATCATTGTATATTAATCAAGTTTTTACCTAAACATATATAAGGTCTCAACTCATACACACACAATATATATATATATATATAAAATGTATGTATAATATAAAAATTTAATGACAGCTAGCTTGATTGATAGTTTCCAAACTCATTAATTGTCTCGTTATTTTCTTATTTTGGCCCACCCCAGCTTTCGATCCTACCGTTGGTAACAATCACTGTTATGCTTTTTGGATATTATATTCCAAAAAATATTTTTTTAAGGTTCTATAAAATTAAATTTATAGTTTGATGTTATAAATTATATTATAAACTTATTTTTATTGTAAAATAGATCTAACGTATCGAATGAAATCTTGTAAAATAGTTTAATATTATATAACAAAAAACTTTGAGATCCATATTAATAGGTTTATTATTTCTCCTAAACTTAGTAGTTTTAATTTTGGAGAGGCCACATCCTTGAAAATAAATAATATATAGAAATTAAACAAAATTTTGGAACTATAAGAAAAAAATTGAAGAGAGGTATTTCTAGGTAGATTGAAAATTCAAAAACTTTTAGAGAGCATATGGAGATTATAAATTTTTTGGGAGGCCATTTTCTATATTTATAGAATTGTGTATAAAATTTAACGGTATTTTGTGTTTTCAAAAAGTTTTTTTTGGGGGGGGGGGGCATATATGGTTCCATCACTGGCTGGCAGGCGGGTTCCCAACCTTTCATTTCATGATTATCTGCCACTAATCGAGCATATATATTTTAGAGAAATGTCACTCACCATTCCTACACCACACACCAACATACTTTTTTTACTTTTCATTTGACAATAGAAAAGTTACTAAAAAACAAGAGTTCAATCAGAAGGAATCTCTGTTTTCGCAGGAATTATCTACGAGAATCAATGGATCATTATCAGGGGCATTCAACATTGTTGGCTTGTACCAACATCAATAATTTCATCATTTCTGCTTGGGGGATCAATCACTGGATAGCCTTGGGGTAGTTTCTGGATCTTGTCCAAATATGTTATCATAAGGATCAGTATTATCAAAAGAGGTTTCAAAGGATGCCTTAGACTCATAATCAGAATTATCATTATCGTCTTGGAGGGACTTCTTCCATAAATAAATGAAATTTGTTTTCTTGAGTCGGCCTTTGAGAACAGACTTCTTCTTGGACTTAGAAGATTTATTTGATTTGTTAGATGTAGTAGAGGAAGTGGTAGGTTTAGCAATTTGTTTAGTAGATGTAGTGGTCGGAGCAATTGGGTATTCAGGCAAGGTTAATTGTTTAACAGTATGGAATTCCTCAATACTTTTGAGATCTGGAGCAGTTTGAGAAAAATCTCTAGCAACGTTATCAACGGCGTCCTGTGTGTGGAGATATTTGTCCCACCATTTGACGAACTAATAACAGATCAATATATCTCCATTCCATTCATAACTCCATTTTAAGATCCAATGAACCTTGTATTTATTGCAAAAATGGAGGCAGTAGGAGAATTTATGATTATGTCGGTCCATTTTGAAAGCAGTAGCAAACACTTTTTGAAGTTCATCAAGAAATATTTCACAGATTGGTGCCACAATCTCAGGAACCAAAGAGGGAAATCAGTCTTGAATTTATTGTTAAAATTAAGAAACAAAGAGTGTGTCATCTTTGAGATTTGGAATAACCAGACATCAATACAATCATAGTAACAGTAAACAATATCAGAATATGGGAGCTTTTTGGAAGTATAGGGATGGGTTCCCCATTTTTCTTCAGTAACAATATTCAAGATGTAGGCACTTTGATAGATCAATTTGGTTTTATAAATCTTATCATAAATATGTTTAATAATAAGAGCAACTGTTTGGAACATGATAGCAGAGTAGTATTGAAGGTTTTTTGCAGGATTTTTGAGAATCTAGTGAAAACTAGGGGAAAAATAATTGGAAACAATTTTAAAAGGATCTGTAGACATAAACCTATTTGGTTCAATATAAAATTGACTTTGGGCAAAAAGTTTTTAATATAATCAATTTTTGAAGTAGAGTAATATTGGGTTGTGGTAATGGGCTTAGCATAAAGATCATAACATGTACTAAGAACATATGAAAATGAAGTAGATTTAATAATAGGAATACTACCAAGAGTAGTAAAGCTATTAGTAATATCTAATGGAGTAGCAGACTTATTATTAATAAGCTTAATGTTGTTAATTGGGGAGGAGTGACAATCTTCTTCCCATTGTCTTTTTTATTGCTCATGCTTGCTGCAGGGATTCATGAGCAAGAAAATCAAGAATAGAAATTTGAGATCATTTAATATATTCAATAGCAAAATCAAATACATTTAAAATAGCTTGCCATATGGAAAAAATATGCATAGAAGCAATGTTTTCATTATCTTTTTCTAAAACATATTTAGTACTTTTACAATCAATACGTAATAAGAATTTTTTATTTAACAAATCACTTTGAAATTTAGAAATACATAGTACTATAGATAAAATAATGGTAGTCAATCACAACTCTGTCGTACAATCGGAGAGAATCTGCATGTTTAGGTTCTGCATGCGTTATTGCTTATAAAAGAAAACTATAGGCAGTAGCCTAGTGCAAGCGTGGGGTAAACGAATTTGACGTGTAAAAATTAAAACGCATTGTTTGCATCCCTCTCTACATATCCCAAATCTCTGACTCTCCCTCTTTCCCTTTCCCTCCTTCTCTGTGTTTCTTTCCCTTGAAGACAAAGACAAAGACCTTCCATTTCGCCGAGACCTCTTTCCATTTCTGATCCATTTCCCTCCCTCTCTGTGTTTCTCTTCCTCGAAGGCTCTCCCTCTCTGTGTTTTAGTATATAATCCCATGGAAATTTTGAAATCTTTGATAAAATGGGGGAGTGTGAAAACTAGTAAAATATTGTAAGAGGACTCCGCCTTTCTCTTCTTTTTTTTTTTTGGGGGGGGGGGTCACGATGGCACATGGGCGGCATGGCCAGTGCCGTCTTCCATTGGGGTGACATTTTGTGAAGCAATTTAAGTTCACCTCACATTTGCTCTACACTGATGATATAGTAATTTTTGCTAATGGTAGTAAATCTTCAGTTTGAGCTATTTTTGACACCCTTAATATTTATGAGAGATGGTCGGGCCAAAAGGTAAGTCAAGCTAAATCCACTATTACCTTTTCTAAGCATATTGGCCTGGCTAGACATCGAGTCCAACTTGATATGGTAGGCTTTACGAAAGGCTCCCTGCCTATTAAATATTTGGGAGTGCCAATTGTTTTAGGACAACTGAAATCTGTGCACTTGGAAGACATTTTGGGAAAAATTAATGCTAAGCTTGAAGGATGGAAAAATAAGTTATTATCAAATGGGGCTCGGGCCTTATTGTTAAAACATGTTCTCTTGAGTCTACCCATCCACTTGTTGTCCATTGTTCATGTCCCTCTATCGATTATAAAGAGTATTAGTAGAAGCTTCTATAATTTCTTTTGGGGTGTTAAAGATGGGAGACTAAAGAAGCATTGGAAGTCTTGGGAGAAACTTTGTTTTCCACATGCGGAAGTAGGACTAGGCTTCAGAAGTTTTCTGGACATCCAAAAGTCCTTATTTATGAAATTCGCTTGGAAGATTGTTATAGAAGATTCCTTATGGTCCAGATTCTTCCAAGCCAAATATGTTAAAAATCACCACGTTTCGCTATTAGACAAGGGTAAGGGCACTCAGTTCTAGAGGATCATCCAATCATGTATTCCTGATGTTCTTAAGTTGACAAAATGGAAAATAAGGGATGTAAATGTAGCTTTTTGGTTGGATAATTGGGCGGAGTATGGCCCTCTTGGTAATGTTTTCCTTGTGGTCGGAAACCGTAATTTACAGGTTAAAGAATTCAAAGTGGAGGATGGTTGGGATGTAAATTTACTAATTAATCTCCTCGGTGATGAGAAGGCTCAAGAAGTATTGCATACTTTAAGTAAGGCTAGGAATGGGGCTGATGTGCTGGCGTGGAAAGAGAACATGAATGGGAAATTTACATCTAAGAGTGCATGGCAATGTATTTGAGTCTGACCTCCAAAACTTCGATGGGCTGAGTGGATTTGGCACTTTTGTATTCCAAAAAATATCTTAATCACCATGTGGAAGACTTTTAATAATGCACTAAGTGTTGATGACAACCTAAAAATCCATTGGTATCCCGATAGTGTCGAAATGTGATTGTTGTTCGTAGGGTGGATATGAAGATCTAAACCATGTGCTTGCAACACGAGAAATTGCAAGAGAAGTTGGCAACGAGCAGTAGCTCAGGTTGGATTAGGTAATATAGAAGGCTTTATGTGGCATCAAATTATTAATTCCTGGTTTACTAAGGCATCGAGGAGTTCACAAATGGGACAAATCTTGGGCATCCTGCCTTCTATTATCACTTGGAATTTGTGAAACAGGCGATGTAGTGCAAGGATGGAAGGGACCTCACCATCTGCGGGCTCAATTTGATTTCAAATCAAGTCCTGGATAGCAAAAGTTGGAGAGAAGCTAAAAGGAAAAAAATTGATCAACCTGCAAGATGAGAGGATCCTCAAGGAGCTTAATATTCTAGTCAAGAATCCAAAACAAAGGATTGCTCAGCTTGTTTGTTGGCAACGTCTGAAGCCAGGGAGAGTGAAGCTGAACGTAGATGGGGCTTCCAGAGGTAATCCTGGAATGGCTGGGGTTGGAGGTGTGCTTAGAGACTCGGGTGAAAACTTGATTTTGGCTTTCTAGGCTCATATTGGTACATGTACTAATAATTATGCAGAATTGCTGGGCTTATTACATGGTCTTCGTATGGTAAAGAACATGGGCATCCAACAGCTTGATGTGGAGGTAGATTCACTACTCATGGTTCAATGGCTAAAAGAGAAGAGGTGTGAAAGTTGGTATCTTGAAGATTATTGGGAGAAAGTCATGGATGTTATTAAGAATTTACAGGTGCAAGTATCACACATATTCAGGGAGGGAAATGCTTTGGCAAATTTCTTAGCACATATGGGAGCAAATGGGGGAAACTATCAATGGTGGTCTCCAGCGGATGTCCCTTTTCAACTGAAAGGTATGTTGCGGATAGAAACAATGGGCGTAGGCCTCCCTCATATTAGATTGGTTTAAACTTCAATATGGATGTTCTAGTCTTTGTATAGTTTTCTCTTTGATATACTGTTAATGTACTATATGTAAGTCAGGTTTCTGTTACCACGATTTTCCTCCGTCAAAAGTGAGGATTACAATAAAATTGAGGTATTTTCCAAAAAAAATAAAATCTAAGTTCATCTCGCATACTGTGATCTTTCACGAGCACTGTTTCCATTGAGATTTCTTTTCCTGCAAATCTTAGCTTTTTCTTTTGTGTGGGTCTTCTTTCTTGGTTTGATTATCTTGTTTTTGGAGGTTTGAGTTGAAAACAAAAGATAATGCCGAAGAAGAAGCAAGGGTGTTCACCTTCCTCAATCACTGCTTATCTTTTTGGTGCCAAGGAGTCATCACCAACATCATCTGCAGGAACTTTTGCATCCATTTTCCCTCCTCCATCTACGGTATAATCTTACTATCTTCAATATGAGAAATGATATTATATTTACCGTGCTGTCGCTCACTCTTTTCAAAAAAATTGAACATATGAAATTTATACGAAAGAAATTAATTCATTCTTTTACAAAAAGTGCGCCCAGAGCTTTCACAAACTCATGATATCTAACATTACTATTCTTCTACTCTTATTCTCTTATCTTTTTGTCGTTTCTTTTTAGTTTAATGAAAGATAGGTTTTCCTTACTGCTCATACTTTGTTATATATTGAGAATTCTATCATGTTGTTGTAATTCATGAACTTAATATGATAGTAATGAAAAACAAAATCAGGGAAAATGTTCTTTTTGGTCAGATTTAGATATTCCTTTTCAGGATTCAGGGGATGCTTGTGGTCTTTAAGAGTGTATAGAATGGTGATAGGCATAATGTAGTATGTTATGCACATGAAAATTATGTAGACATCCATTTCAAGGCCAAGCATCCTTGCTTTATTCATGTTTTGAATGTTTGCTCGAAGAACTCTTGGAAAAACCAAGAGACTTCATAAAACTACTTCAGTTTATTTTTTAAAAATACAAGGATTTTATTTTTTCCTCTCTACAATGTTTGGCCGAAAAACTCCTAATTTAGTTTGTTCATGCTCATTTTCATTCATTCGCTTGTAGCAACGTGGTGGGCATAACTTGTGAAGAACTTCACCTTTTCAACAACCTTCATAGCTCTTTCAGTTAACACATGTGCCTGTGGTTCTTCAGAAGGCCGTGAAAGTTCTTGAATGATGTCAATATGAATGATTTCATATGCAATACCATGCTATGTAACAGCTAACTTAGTCAGATATCGCGATCGTGTATGCTTGAGTCCAGCACTTTTAGAGTGGATCATTTCAAATGGCCTTCCAAATGTGTTTTGAGTTTGAAATTGCTTCCAAACTGATGCTTGATCAAGATAATCTGTAGTGGTTGGTTTTGAGAGGTGAAAATATAAATTGCTTATTGGATATCTTGGGAAATGTTGGGGTATATGTGGAGACTAGTTTTGGGGCTGAAAAAGGTGTTTGCTGAAAGTTGGCATGAAAGTTGGCTTGACTCAAAGTTTGCTCGACATCGCTCGACATACTGCTCGAGTGAAGCTCAGAGTCCCGGTCGACAATCCGCTCGAGCAAGACACAAACCCTAATGTTCGCTCGAACCTCGCTTGACACTCCGCTTGAGCCAATGTTCATTTGGCTGTTCGTTCAAGGCGCGCTCGACATTCTGCTAGAGTAAAGTACGCAGTTTTTGCCATATTCAGTTTCCAGTGCCATTCACTATAAATATATCATATTAGACTTTTGTTGTACGGCCACAAGCATATTGTGAGTGAGGATAATTGTCTAGTGAGTGTATATTGTATGAGAGAGCAAAAAGCCCTAGAGAGTGTGAGTTGAGATTGAGGGATTGTAATCTCCATTGGTTAATAAGATTTCTGCAGTTTTGTGGACGTAGGCAATTTGTCGAACCATGTATATTGTGCGTTGTGTTCTTGATTGTGTTACTTTTACTTTATTTGCCATCGTTGGTGTGTGTGTGTTTTGCATAACATTTCACAAAACTGGTATCAAGAGCCAAGGTAGGATTTGAAGGAGAATGATGGCTGTAGATAAAGTGAACGCACCTGAGATCGAGAAGTTTGACGACACTGATTTTGGGTACTGGAAGATGCAGATTGAGGATTATTTCTAGGGGAAGAGGCTCCACCTTCCATTATTGGAAAAGAAGCCGGAAAGCATGGCTGATGCTGAGTGACCCTGTTAGATCTCATGGCGACTTTGTCAGGTATGTATGAAAAGCCATTCGTAAACAATAAAGTGCACTTGATGAAGAAATTGTTCAATCTGAAGACGTCGGAAGGTATATCTGTAGCCCAACACTTGAATGAATTCAATTCAATTACAGATCAACTGTCTTCTGTAGAGATTGAGTTTGATGATGAGATTGGCGTTGATTATGTTGGCATCGCTGCCAAATAGTTGGGAGGCCATAAGGATGGCTGTGAGTAGTTTAACCGGCAAGGCAAAACTGAACTACGATGACATACGTGACATGGTGCTTGCTGAAGAGGTATGTAGGAGAGACTTAGATTAGTCATCAGGTTCAGGATCTGCTCTGATTGTTGACAATAGGGGCAAAGGACATGACAAATCAAGTTCCAAGAGGAGGGAGAAGAGCAAGATGAGATCTGAGCAGTAGATCACATGCTGGAGTTATGGCAAGTCGGGCCACATCAAGAGAAACTGCAAGAATCAAGCTGTGAATGTAGTGGCAGATGAAAGCCATGATGCCTTACTCCTTGCAGTGCACAGTTCAATTGATGATTGGGTTTTGGATTCAGGGTCTTCGTTCCATAGCATCTCACATTGAGAAATCATGCAGAATTATGTTACTGGTGATTTTAGGAAGATGTATGCGGCTGATGGAAATGCACTAGATGTAGTGGGAGTGAGTGACGTGCACATCACAATTCCAAACAGGAGCGTGTGGACTTTACAGCAAGTCAAACATGTTCTAGATCTGAAGAAAAACTTGATTTCTGTGGGACAGCTTAATGATAGAGATTTTGTAGTAGCGTTCTCTAGAGGAGCTTGGAAGATCACTAAGGGTGCGCTGGTTTTAGCACATGGTTAGAGATCTAACTCTTTGTATTTAACATTAGGATCCAGTGATGTGCAGGGAAATACAAGAGTGCAAAAAGGCAGGCTTGATTGCGTGAAATGTGTGAGAAAGCCAAAGGGAGTCAGTTTTGTCATTCCTCATGAAAGCCTGAGAAAGTTGGCTAAGGTTGCTAAGATCAGGTCGAGACCAAATCTCCTAGTGCAGTGGGAGTTGTGAGTCGCCCTGTGAATGTGTTGACTAAAGGCGATGTACGTGAAAGACTGAAGTCGGGCTTGACATTAGTGCATCTTCTGGCTTGAAGACGGGAGTTGTGAGCTGTAGAGATGATAGGGCTTGGTTGGAAATAGTGGTTGGTATGTGGAGACCCAGTCTCCAAATGGGAGATTGTTGGGGTATATTTGGAGATTGGTTTTGAAGCTAAAAAAAGTGTTTGCTGAAAGTTGACCTGAGCCAAAGTTCGCTTGACATTGCTCGAGCGAAGCTCAAGTCTGAGAAGCTCGCTCGAGTCCAGTTTGATGATCCGCTTGAGCAAGACACAAACCTTAATGTTTGCTCAACACTCCACTTGAGCCAATGTTCATTTGGTTGTTCGCTCGAGGCACACTCGACATTCCTCTCTAGCGAAGTATGCAATTTTTGCCAAATTAGGTTTCCAGCGCTACTCACTATAAATATATCATATTTGTCTTTTGCAATACGTCCTTAAGCATATTGTGAGAGAGGACAATTGTCTAGTGAGCGCATATTATGTGAGAGAGCAAAAAGCCGTAGAGAGTGTGAGTTGAGATTGAGGGATTGTAATCTCCTTTGGTTAATAAGATTTCTGCAACTCTGTAGATGTAGTCAATTTGCCGAACCACGTATATTGTGCGTCGTGTTATTGATTGTGTCGCTTTTACTTTATTTGTCATTGTTGGTGTGTGTGTTTTGCATAACATTTCACAACATTGGAAAGAAGTTTGAGGAAGAGCTGGTGAAGCTGTGAATCTCATGGCCTCTTTTGGCAAGAGCAAGGTGGAGGGTTAAGGTGTACTGCTCATGAGATGGATCAGGCCATTTCTTGATAAAGAGTGCAATCTTAAGGAGTTTGGGAGTTGGCTCTGAGGAAAACGTAAGTTGATTCCATGTATAAGGGAATCTAAGGATGTCAATCGGTTGACTCTGTGTTTGCTCCCTCATTTGGTAATTGGAATAGCATTGCCTTGAGTAGTGACACCAATAAAAGATTGAGATAAATGAGAAGGCACGGAGGATGAAGATGGTGTTGCAGAGAAAGTGAATACTCCGATCGTCGTTTATTTACTTGTGACTCACCTCACTCTCAATTTGGGTTTGAAAGTTGAGTTGGGTTTTTTATGAATAGTAATAAGTTGATATGGTGGAGTGAGTTTTATGGGATTCACTTGAAATAAATTTACGTGTGTTTAGATTTAAGATGAGTTTAAAAATATTTATAAATAAGTTTCATCATTAAATTCACATCTTAAGCGTTAGCATTGGCTTCATCAAAGCCATATTCAAAATTTAATAAAAAATACATATTTTTCATAAATTCAAAAACTCCATATCCATAAACCTATATTAGATTAGCCATTGGATTTATCAAAATAATAATATGATATTATTTTTTTAATAATAATATTTTTAATTTTTTCATATTTTGTAATTACACTAACTATATGTAGATTAATAATTTAATTTGATACTTAAATTATTATTTTCCAACTAATTCTTTTTCTCAATCTAATTACCCAATAAATAAATTTTACAAATCAATTTCAAACTCAAACTAGTAGTATGCTATATTTTGTAATAAAATAATAAAATAGATTTATAATTAGTGAGTCTTTAAATATAAAAATAAAAATAAATTTCCTGTAGTTCAAAATTTGATTTTTACCGAATTCAATGCCATCCTTTTACTGCATTCAAATTTTAGAAAATTTTCATTTTACCGAGAACGATGAACTGTCGGCGTGAAATCCTTAAAGGGCAAATTGTTTTTCCCAAGATGCACTCGCAGCCATCCACCTAAAGTTAAATAAGGGCATGGCTTTTCTTTTTTCATCCATCGGTTTGCAGACATAATGATGCCGCTGCAGAAAAGCTGCCATTGTCCAGGACGAGGTTACATCTATGATTAATGTACGACGACTGAAGTTATTTACGATGCAGTCCAAGTTGATGTTTGGACTGGTTGCATGACTGGACTGGATGCAACCATGTCCGAATGTAGCCGAAAGAACAGACAATACAAATTAACAACGGTTTGGGCCCATATGCTTTTTAGCAACTATAAAAATGGGCGATCGATCGGTTAATTCAAGTTGATTGCAGACGCACTGCAACATCATGGTCGCGAATTTGGGTTTGAGAAAAGGCGCATGGACTGCAGAAGAAGATATCCGTCTGAGGCAGTGCATTGGCGAGCATGGACAAGGAAACTGGCACCAAGTTCCTCTCAGAGCAGGTATTACGAGCCCATGGTCGACATTCTTTTACTTTTTTTTTTTATTCGAGTTGATTTGATAAGTTAAATTTTTAATTGAGATCGAGTTCGAGCTTACAGACGAGCTCGAATTATTTATTATTTATTTTTTAATAAGATTTAATAATTAATAAAATAAATAAATAAAAGATCTAATATTAAATTTACACAATTAACAAGTAGAACTTCTATTAAATTATAAAATTTTAAAAAAATTATAAATAATTAATATCTAACTAGTTGATAGAGCAATACTATACAACCTTCACACATCACACTTTTTTATATTTTTAAATTTTTTAATATTTTTTGAGTTAATTATTTTTAAATTAATTCAATTTTTCTATTCATTATTCATATATTAAATATTTGATAAAAGAAAAAAAAATTAAAAAAAGTGTGGTGTGCGGAGGTTGTGTAAATAGTAGGAAGTTCTGTAGATTTTTTCTATATCTATTTCATATATATATATGTATGTTTATATACATAGATGTATGTATATATAAGTTTTAATTGAGTCGAGCTAACGAGTCAACTCAAGTATAAACGAGCGGGTCTTAATGAGCCTTAGTTGAGTAAAGTCGAGTTTTGTCAGATATGTGTTATTTACAAATCAAGCAGGTATCTGCTTTCACGAACGAGCATNTTGAGTGTCGAGTTTTGTCAGATATGTATTATTTACAAATCAAGCGGGTATCTGCTTTTACGAACGAGCATTTTTTTTTTTTTTATAAGTCGAGTACGATTCGAGTTTAATTGAGCGAATACCAAACGAGTTATCGAATAGATTAGTTCATTTATAGTACCATAATCCGAGAAAATGTTTCTTGCATTTACGTACTAATTTTGCAGGTTTAAATAGATGCCGGAAAAGCTGTAGACAGAGGTGGTTGAACTATCTACGACCCAATATCAAGAGAGGGAACTTCTCAACAGATGAAGTGGATCTAATGATCAAACTCCATAAGCTTTTAGGAAACAGGTAAGTATCTTGTACGTACGTACGTAAGTAGAACTCCAACCGGTCAAAGATTGAAAACTGATCCAAATATAATCCGTTATAAAATCCAAGCTGGGCTATTGTTGCATTTAAAAAAAAAAAAAAAAGCTACTGTCGTCTGTTGGCAAGCCAAATTTCTTAATTTTTTTTTTCTTTCTTTTCCTATGCTGTAGCACTACCGCAATTCTTTGTCTCAAAGTTCAACCATGTTGAGAATAAACTGCCACCTTAATTTGGAGAGCCACGTGTTGATATATATATTTTATTTATCTTTGTCAGAGTTTTACTACAAATAAAATTTGAAGAGACCAACCACAATATCCTTGTTTTTGTTATGTTATTTATGTGTTGATATATAAATATATTATTTATTATAAATATTTGAAAACAAAAATATATTAATGTCCTCCACACTGGCACTTGAAAAAATATATATATTAAAAGAAATTTTGTCCACCATCGGACTTGCAATAACTTTACTCTCTCATGTGCTCAACAGATTGCATCAACTATAATTGTTTCAACAAAAAAAATAAAAGTAAAATCATTTATTTAACCATTAAACATGCTAATAATAACAAAACCGTCTATTTACCCATTAAACATGGTAACTAGTATCAAAGATATTTATATATTTTTTTAATATTTATAATAAATAATATATTAATGTACAAACACATAAATAACATAGCAAATGCAAGAACATTCTCAATGGTCTCTTTAAATTTATTTTTATTAAAATTGCAAGGAAATTCTTTACATGGTTGGATTTTGCTTGCCAACAACGCTGGCCGTTAAAATCTTAACAGGAGATGTCCTATTACTTTGCAACTGGACGCAACCTGGATCCATGTGGCCGAAAGAAAGTTAGGATACTGCATTTTTTCCCTAAGAGACAAAAATTTTTCTCAGGGTCGGGTCAGTTGAATGGGTCAGCAAACCAAGCCGCTACAAACACAACCAGACTGCGTACGTAGTAGCCCATCCATTATCTTACTTGGAGACTGGTACAACCACAAATATCAGCCACCTGTCTCTAAAATTGAAATCTCCATCCTGTAGCTCATAACTCATGTTCTCAGGCTATAAGCCCAACTGAAATTGCGCATAATTTTAATTTTTCAAGTGTAATATTCTCAGTTAATATATTTACAGGATTTTTGTTTTCACAAATATTTTTAAGTATCAGCTGTCAATCATTAAGAAGAGATGGAATAAAATGATTTTGTATCAGGTTAAACCGCGAGCTGTCTCTAGTCTTTTGTGCTATGCTGTGGATTGCTCATGATTTTTACATTGAATGAGAATTATTTTGTCTATATATACATCCATGAAGTCCTGCAAAATGATTTTATTTAATTTGCTAATGTTTCGAACAATTTTATACTGAGTTGAGTTTTTTATTTTATCTTTTTGTTGAGCCGCATGATTGTCAACGTATAACTTTTTTTTTCTCGGCAAGTCAACGCATAACTTACTTTTTGTAAATGACTTTTATAGACAATGAGGTGCCTAGCTCCCTCCGACCCCAATAATTTTTTATCTATTACTTTCTTAAAAAGTATAATTTTTTTAAAGATATTTTACATATTTTTTAACATAAAATTTATATTTCAAAGACATTTTATTTTATGTTTTTATATTTCTTGGTAATATTATATATATATGTTTTTATATATAATTGATTTGTTCACTTTGGAAAGTCAACGGTTTTCCTTAGATTTTTAGAATGTCCTATCGACATTTGATCATTTAGAATATATATAGATAAGTTTATGACTGATTTTTTGATCGATGATGTTGTCCAGAAAAAGAAAAAAAAAATCGTTGCAAAATTCAGTACAAACCCACTGATCAGTTATTTTCAAAATCTAAAAGATTAATCAGTATACGTTTGTTTTAATACACAGTACATTTAATCATAAGTCGGCCTGGCCGGCAAGAATCGTACGTAACTGTCATAGATATGACCAGTACCATACAAGGCTTAGGAAAACAAATACGGCCTATACACTGTACAAACAATATATTGTCAGCAAATTAAATCTTCCTTTTTTTTTTTTTTTTTTTAGGCTAATGCATTTTTTTTTTTTCACACTCCCGATCTCCACTTTTTTTTTTTTTTTTTTTAGGCTAATGCATTTTTTTTTTTTCACACTCCCGATCTCCACTTTTTTTTTTTTTTTTTTTAGGCTAATGCATTTTTTTTTTTTCACACTCCCGATCTCCACTTTCTGTTTTTTTTTATTTATTTATTTTACAACACAGAGAAAAGAAAAAGAAGTTAATGTATTGATTTTTTTTTTTTTGATAGACATGACAATTCATTCATAATCTGAAAATAATTGCATAATTGCATGATCAAACCATATAGCATGACCAGCAAACTCAAGGACATTACCCCACCACATTTGAATATCCAACACATTCCATGCATATCTAGCCAAAATATGAGCCACTCTATTACCCTCTCGATTTACATGCTCAATTCTCACTTTCTGGAAAAGGCTTAATAGACTCTTCACTTTCATAATCAAATTGCCATCAGCCGAAGAAGACTCCTGTGCATCTTGCAATTCTTGAACCATCGGCAAACAATCAGACTCTACTATGAGTTTAGGAATACCCAATGGAAGACACAGTTGCAACCCCTAAAAATGCAAGTAACTCAATGGTAGTTGGGTCATTCAATTGCATTTTCAGAAACAATAGTTGCCATCACCACATTTCCATGGCTATCACGTAAAACCATCCCAATACCAACCTTTCTAAGGTCTGAGATAACCGCCCCAGCAACATTAAGCTTCAAAAAATTAACAAGAGGGAAATTCCATCTGCACACCTTCTTCACCTCTTCAGCATTCAAGGCCTTTAAGTTTGAGAAAGATTTATACAAAGAAATCGCCATATTAGTAGCTACACAAGGGGTGTTATGCTCATTTTCCATCGTTAGTTTATTCTTTTGATACCACATGCCCCAACATTGTACAAACAAAAGAGTAAAGTCTACTTCACTGCCAACACTCAGCATATATTTCATATTATCCATAAAGCTTTTATCTGGTTGGAGCCTCAACCCTATTGGACCCAACCTCTGCCATATGCCTCTTAACTGAGAACAGAATAACAAGGCATGACCAACGTCTTCTTCCCTATCATCATAGAAATAGCAACCACTGTCCACTTCAACATTCCTGTGCCTCAGATTTGTAAGTGTAGGCAAAATGTTCCTACAAGCTTTCCATGCAAAAATTTTTATTTTCCGTAGCATATTTATCTTCCATAACTTCTTCCATAGTTGCTTATCACGCACCCAGCATGAGGACTCAGCCATGTCCCTCAAAGTTGAATCTTGAATCAGTTTATAGGCACCTTTTACAGCAAAACATCCACTAGCTTCCTTTGTCCAGATCCATTTGTCTCTGTAAGGCATAAAAGACAATTGAATCCTTTTAAGAAGTAGGAACTCCATGTTCATGTCTCCACCTTAAGCATTTATGGCCTAGAACCCAATAATCATTCTATATAGAAATTGATGTGCCAGTCCCTACCCTCCATTGACAGCCTGCTAGTAACCACTTTCTTGCTTCAATGATCCCCTTCCAAGCATAAGATGGATGCAAACCCACCTTTGCTTGGAAGAGGGTTCCATTAGGGAATTATTTAGTTTTATAAATCCTTTGCAGCAAAGACCGGATTCTCCATCCTTGCTTGGCTAATAATGGCTTATTAAAAGAGTGTAGACTCTTAAACCCCATCTCAACTCTGAGTTTGGAAACGCATAATTTTTTCCAGCTTAACCAATGCATTTTTTCCTATTGCCCCTCTACCCCCACCAGAACCAAGACATCACCCCTTCCAATTCTCTACATAAGACCAGAGGTAACTTGAAACATGACATAGCATATGTGGGAATAGATAATGCGACCGCGTTAATAAGAACATCTCTCCCTCCCTATGAAAACAATTTCTCCTTCCAGCTTTGTAATTTATTCCAAACTCTCATTTTTATGTCAGCAAAAGCAAGAGATTTGGACCTTCTATTGGAAAGTCCTAACACCCCATAAATTCAGCAACTCCCTTCGTTTCCTAGCATCCATTTTTTTTGAAAAGACCACAGTAGTTTTTTCCCTATTAACTTTTTGTCCCGATGCCTCTTCATACTTCTCAAGCACCCCCTGGATATCTCTTGTAGTTTGAACATCAGCTTTACAAAAGATAAGACTACCATCTGCAAACAATAAGTGACTCACCACGGGAACCCCTCGGCATACCTTAACTCCCCTCACTACATGTCTATTCTCTGCATCCTTTAACAAAGCAGTGAGACCTTCAGTGCAAAAAAGGAAAAGGTAAGGGGAGAGGGGATCCCCTTGCCTAATCCCCCTAGAAGGTATAATAGGCCCATGAGGTTCACTATTGATTAAAACAGAGAAGGAAATAGTTGTTACACATTGCACAACTAATTGCCCAAAACCTTGAGCAAATCCAAGTTTGAGCATTATTTTTTCTAAAAAACTCCACTCCACACAGTTGTAGGCCTTGCTTATATCCAGTTTAAGGGATATATAACCCTTTTTTCCATACCTTTTATGCCTTAGATAATTAACCAGCTCATATGCGACTAGCATATTATCTGAAATCAACCTACCCCCAACAAAAGCACATTGAGATTCTAAAATAACAGCAAGTAGATTAATTTTGAGCCTATTAACAATGACCTTAGAGACCAACTTATATACTACATTACAAAGACTGATTGGACGAAAATCAGAAACTAATTCACAATTTTTCTTCTTTGGAATGAGGCTTATAAACGTATGATTAAGGTTTCTTGGAAAGTAACCAGAACTCAAAGTGTGCAAGATAGCAGAAGTCACAGAACTACCTACAATGTGCTAGTATTCTTGGAAAAAATGGAGGACATACCATCATGGCCTGGCGCCTTGGTAAGATGCATTTGTTGAAGAGCTACCTTTGCTTCATCTGCAGTATAAGGCTTGGACAAACCTGAATTCATCTCTGTTGACACCCTTTGGGACACACATGCCATAACTTCCTCTTTATGCCTCTGTGAAGTAGAAGAAAGCAACTTTGAAAAAAAAAATCAACAATTAACCTGTCTCGTAAAGCTCCTTCCCTTACAACACCCAGTTCATCCTTCAAACCTTTGATTAAATTCCTTTTTCTTCAACCATTAGCTTGAGCATGAAAAAATCGAGTATTTTGATCTCCTTCTTAAAGCCATCGGACCCAAGATTGTTGCCTCCACATCACTTCCTCTCTCTCAAGCCATAACTGCACCTCTTGTCTAGCTTTAGTCACCCCCAAGCCATCAGGTTGCAAGGAGTCTCTATATTGAGCTTGCTGTAAACTCCTTCTAGCTACATTCAACTTTCTGAACACATTCCCAAATGAGTTTTTGTTCCACTCAGAGAAATCATCCCCACACCTTTTCATCAATCCCATCACACCCTCCATGCTACCCCTACCCTCACCATGACTCCACACGAGATTAATAATCTGAGAACAGTGCTCTTCACCTACCCACATTGCCTCAAAAACGATTTTGGCTTCCTTCCCCTAGCTACCTCCTCTTTAGTATCAAACCACACAGATAAGTGGTCTGAATGAGCAGCAGCACCATGTCTAACCACAAACTGAGGAAACAAAGTATACAACTGATTATTCCCTAAGTATCTATCTAATCTCTCAGAAATAGATCGAGTACCCTCTCTACCATTCCACCATGTAAATTTTGGACCTTTGAATCCCAATTCGTGCAAAGAACAATCTAGAAGGACATTCTTAAAGGCATCCATTTGAGATTCAGAGTGAGATCTTCCCCCTCTTTTTTCATTGAAATGCAATATTTCATTAAAATCACCCCCTACAAGCCAAGGACAATCAATACTACAATTAATTCGTCTAATTAAATTCCAAGTCACATTTCTATTAGCCACTTCCGAGTTTCCATAAACACCTGTGAACTTCCATTCTGACCGATCCCCTTCCTTAATGAAAGCATCAATATGATTCTTAATGCATTGATTCTCAATATTTTTTATTAACAAGAAATAAACGGTCAAATAGTCTCCTCTTTGGTAGAGTCCCAGGCAATTCTAGAGGTGGTGTTTTGAGTTATTCAGAGAGGCAGTGGGGCAATTCACGTGTGATGAAAAATATTGAAGTTAGATGGAAGCAATTGCGTCTCTCGGAGGAGGAGGTGGTGGTTCTAGAAATTCCTTCTAGGGAGGAGGAAGACGTTAAGAGAAAAGGTGAACTTAGTCTTATCGAGAAAGTCTGCAGTGAACGAGGTGTGGGCAAGGATCTTATATCGGACTTTATGGACAAAATTTGGAGGATTAGTAAGAGGGCTGTCTTTCAAGAGGTTGATAAGAGCGTCTTTGTGGTGACGTTTGCAACGCATGCTGACAAGCAACAGATTTTAGATGGACGTCCATGGCTTTTAGACAATGCGTTATTTCCTCTACGTCCATATGATGGTATGTTACTACCAGGTCAGATCAAGTTTGAAGTGAGGTTTTCTGGGTGCAGTTCCATGACCTTCCTCTGGGACATATGACAAGGGAGCGTGGTGAACAGATTGGTACCTTTATTGGCAAAGTGTTGATGTTGATGTGGCGGACGATGGAATTGGGTGGGGGAGATTCTTACGAGTTAAAATTGAAGTCCCTCTGTATAAGCCTGTTGCTCATGGTAGGTTTATTCACCATCTGGGCAATAAATTGTGGGTTTCATTCCAATATGAAAAATTATCGAAGATTTGTTTTCGATGTGGGTGGTTTGTCCATGATCATTCTGGGTGTCCTACTGGTGTTTCTGGGTCAGATAAGGATGATAATAATTCCATGCAGTTTGGTGCATGGCTTAAATGGACTAATCTGATTATGCTCTATGTCAAAACTGTGTCATATTCTGTTAAAGTGAATGGTGTTCAAGGCAAGACTATTTTTCCTTCAAGAGGCCTAAGACAAGGTGATCACTTTCCCTTTATTTTTTTCTTCTTTGTGCTGAGGGGCTTAGTTCTCTATTTCAACAAGCTGAGAGGAATGGACTCATTAAAGGTGTCACTGCCTCAAGGGGTGGGATGTCCATTGACCACCTTTTATTTACAGACGATTGTGTCATCTTTTGTAGAGAAAGAGAAGAAGAATGGTGTTCAGTGGAGCATATCTTATGTCTGTATGAATGTGCTTCCGATCAGACAATGAATAAGCAAAAAACCTCTATTATTTTCAACCCCAGCACAAATCCGGGAGAAAGAGAGTTGATTTCCAAATCCACCAATTGAGTGCTATGTGGGAACTGTAATAGGTACTTAGGTTTGCCTACCATGGTATGGAGATCAAAGTACAATACCTTTAGACACTTAAAGGAGAAAGTTTGGAGGAGAATAAGCAGCTGGAAATCTGAGATGCTATCTTCTGCAGGAAAGGAAATCCTAGTCAAGAGTGTTTTGCAAGCTATCCCTACATACATGATGAGAGTCTTCAGATTGCCATCTGTTTTGATAAAGGAAATTGAAGCCATGTTTTCTCGATTCAGGTGGAGCCATAAGAGAAGTGTAAACAACATTAATTGGAGGAGTTGGAAAAGATTAGGGGAGGTTAAGAACAAAGGTGGCCTTGGTTTCAGGAATTTAAATAGTCTTAATAGAGCACTTTTGGCTAAACAAGTGTGGAGATTACTTCAATATCCTAATTCTTTGGTGTCACAGATTTTTAAAATTTTTTAAAAAACTGTGGCATCTTGGAGTCTAAACTAGGATCCTCTCCTTCTCATATATGGAGGAGCATATGGTCCTCTATCAACTTGGTGAAGGCAGGTTCAGTTTGGCGAGTAGGAAATGGGCACAACATAAAAGTTTGGCATGATAGATGGCTCCCACAATCTATCTCTTATAAAGTTCAGACCTCTATAAATCTGCTAAACGCAGATTCTACAGTTGCTGAGTTAATTGATGTTGCTACTTGCAGATGGAAGATTGATTTAGTTGAAGCAGTTTTCAACTCAGAGGAGGCAAAGCATATCTGCAGTATTCCTCTCAGCAGGAGGGATATCAGTGATAGGCTGATTTGGGTCAGGAATACAAAGGGGATTTTCTCAGTTAGAAGTGCTTATTTCCTGGATTGTGTATTGTCAAAGCAGTCTAAAGGTGAGTCATCGAATGGAGAGGTTACTGAGGTGGTCTGGAGGAAGTTATGGCAGTTGCAGGTTCCAGGGAAAGGTTAAACAATTTCTATGGAAGGCACTAAATGAAATATTACCTACAAAGCAGATACTAAGGAAAAAACTGATAGTTGAGGATGAATTGTGTCCAGTTTGTAAGAGGGACGAAGAGTGCTCTTTGGAATTGTCCTGCATCTATGGATGTTTGGGGGGATAAGGATAATCCTCTAAGGAAATGGAGTTCTTACTATCATGACTTTAAACTGCTATCGAGTGATTTATTCAGCAGATTGGATGAGGTGCTTCTAGATCAGGTTGCTGCTGTATTTCACAAACTGTGGACTAAAAGGAATTGCTTTGTTTTTAATAACATGTTTAATGGCCCATCTGCTCTACTTAGATCTGCATAAAATGATATTGAGGTATTTCATGAT
Organism: Pterocarya stenoptera; assembly: GCA_003123785.1. Lineage (NCBI taxonomy): Eukaryota > Viridiplantae > Streptophyta > Magnoliopsida > Fagales > Juglandaceae > Pterocarya > Pterocarya stenoptera. The sequence goes on from QEOT01003088.1 coordinate 130,712, forward strand.
GTACATCAGTTCTCAGTGTCTAATGCTGAAGGTATCCGTCGACAGGTAACTGATTTGATATGGAATCCACCAACTGACCCCTTTTGCAAACTAAATTTTGATGCTGCTTATGATTCTGAAAAGAGGTTAATGGGTATTGGCATTGTGGTAAGGAATAGCATGGGGGGTTGAGATTGTGGTGTCTGCTCCAAGGTTGCATGTCTGTTCTGCATTCTCAGTAGAGTGCTATGCTCTCATCAGAGGTATGCAACTATGCCAAGAGATGAATCTACATCAGGTGCTTTTTGAGGGTGATGCAATACTAGTTGTTGATGGGGTTAATGGGAGCAATGATGATTTCTCTTGGAAGGGTCAACTGATTGATGATGTACAACATTTAATTTCTGCTCATGCTGGTTGGAAACTATGCTTTGTAAAAACAGGTGGCAACCAGGCTGTGCTCATATTGCTGCGAAACTAGGCATGTGTTTAGAAAACGACTGTGTGTGGAGTGAGGATGGTCACCAGGAAGTAATGTACTCTGTGATTCAGCTTGAGTATTACTTGATTGCATTAATGAAATTCTTCCTTCCTTTAAAAAAAAAAAAAAAAAAAAGAAGTTAATGCATGGCATTATCGCATAAGTACTATATGAACATTTTGTTTATATTGAAGTATTAATTAATTTGTTTGTGTAGATGGTCGTTGATTGCCGGAAGGCTTCCGGGAAGAACATCTAATGATGTGAAGAACTATTGGAATACACACATGCATNAAATTCCTTCTAGGGAGGAGGAAGACGTTAAGAGAAAAGGTGAACTTAGTCTTATCGAGAAAGTCTGCAGTGAACGAGGTGTGGGCAAGGATCTTATATCGGACTTTATGGACAAAATTTGGAGGATTAGTAAGAGGGCTGTCTTTCAAGAGGTTGATAAGAGCGTCTTTGTGGTGACGTTTGCAACGCATGCTGACAAGCAACAGATTTTAGATGGACGTCCATGGCTTTTAGACAATGCGTTATTTCCTCTACGTCCATATGATGGTATGTTACTACCAGGTCAGATCAAGTTTGAAGTGAGGTTTTCTGGGTGCAGTTCCATGACCTTCCTCTGGGACATATGACAAGGGAGCGTGGTGAACAGATTGGTACCTTTATTGGCAAAGTGTTGATGTTGATGTGGCGGACGATGGAATTGGGTGGGGGAGATTCTTACGAGTTAAAATTGAAGTCCCTCTGTATAAGCCTGTTGCTCATGGTAGGTTTATTCACCATCTGGGCAATAAATTGTGGGTTTCATTCCAATATGAAAAATTATCGAAGATTTGTTTTCGATGTGGGTGGTTTGTCCATGATCATTCTGGGTGTCCTACTGGTGTTTCTGGGTCAGATAAGGATGATAATAATTCCATGCAGTTTGGTGCATGGCTTAAATGGACTAATCTGATTATGCTCTATGTCAAAACTGTGTCATATTCTGTTAAAGTGAATGGTGTTCAAGGCAAGACTATTTTTCCTTCAAGAGGCCTAAGACAAGGTGATCACTTTCCCTTTATTTTTTTCTTCTTTGTGCTGAGGGGCTTAGTTCTCTATTTCAACAAGCTGAGAGGAATGGACTCATTAAAGGTGTCACTGCCTCAAGGGGTGGGATGTCCATTGACCACCTTTTATTTACAGACGATTGTGTCATCTTTTGTAGAGAAAGAGAAGAAGAATGGTGTTCAGTGGAGCATATCTTATGTCTGTATGAATGTGCTTCCGATCAGACAATGAATAAGCAAAAAACCTCTATTATTTTCAACCCCAGCACAAATCCGGGAGAAAGAGAGTTGATTTCCAAATCCACCAATTGAGTGCTATGTGGGAACTGTAATAGGTACTTAGGTTTGCCTACCATGGTATGGAGATCAAAGTACAATACCTTTAGACACTTAAAGGAGAAAGTTTGGAGGAGAATAAGCAGCTGGAAATCTGAGATGCTATCTTCTGCAGGAAAGGAAATCCTAATCAAGAGTGTTTTGCAAGCTATCCCTACATACATGATGAGTGTCTTCAGATTGCCATCTGTTTTGATAAAGGAAATTGAAGCCATGTTTTCTCGATTCAGGTGGAGCCATAAGAGAAGTGTAAACAACATTAATTGGAGGAGTTGGAAAAGATTAGGGGAGGTTAAGAACAAAGGTGGCCTTGGTTTCAGGAATTTAAATAGTCTTAATAGAGCACTTTTGGCTAAACAAGTGTGGAGATTACTTCAATATCCTAATTCTTTGGTGTCACAGATTTTTAAAATTTTTTAAAAAACTGTGGCATCTTGGAGTCTAAACTAGGATCCTCTCCTTCTCATATATGGAGGAGCATATGGTCCTCTATCAACTTGGTGAAGGCAGGTTCAGTTTGGCGAGTAGGAAATGGGCACAACATAAAAGTTTGGCATGATAGATGGCTCCCACAATCTATCTCTTATAAAGTTCAGACCTCTATAAATCTGCTAAACGCAGATTCTACAGTTGCTGAGTTAATTGATGTTGCTACTTGCAGATGGAAGATTGATTTAGTTGAAGCAGTTTTCAACTCAGAGGAGGCAAAGCATATCTGCAGTATTCCTCTCAGCATGAGGGATATCAGTGATAGGCTGATTTGGGTCAGGAATACAAAGGGGATTTTCTCAGTTAGAAGTGCTTATTTCCTGGATTGTGTATTGTCAAAGCAGTCTAAAGGTGAGTCATCGAATGGAGAGGTTACTGAGGTGGTCTGGAGGAAGTTATGGCAGTTGCAGGTNAAAAAAAAAATCTGAAAACCGTACAAATTTGGCCCCAAAAAGTAATTGTGCGTGTAAGCAATTTATAATTTATAGTTTAAGTTTTATGCCATTTTTTAATTCTAAATTATGGTGCATATATAATTTTAAGAATTTCTATTAATTTGAATATTCATGTTCTTACTCATTGCTTTAGTTTGTTTGTAGATATATAATTGATTATAGGGACATGGGATATTATATGAGTGCATGTTTGTAATGAGTGGTATATGGAGATATTATATATGTTGGAACAAAGGTCATCATGTGTATGTATTCTATTCCGCCAAAAAATATGATACTATTACTAGCTAGCTCGATCCTTGCAGGCTGTAACAACAAATGGATTAAATGTAAATAAGAAAGATCCCACTTTGAGGGTGAAAAAACCTCCAAATTTGCGAGAGAGAAATGGGACGGAAAAGCTTCAAAATACTTTCATGATAGCCAAACAACAGACCCTCTGGCTTGTTACAAAGCAGGTGACCCTCAAATATATAATACAAAATTAAGCAATGGCTTATATATAATACAAAAAATATAAATTATTTAAAGAATTGTTCATAAGATGAGTTTAATCCGATTATGTAAAAGAACATGTAAAATACAAATTGTTACAATAACCCGCTACATGTAGCGGGTACTGTTCATCCTTCAAATAATTTTTTATTATTTATACTTCATTTACTCATTCTTTTCCTTTTACTTTTTATTAAAATATCTTTGAAATATTATTTATCCAAACTTTTCATATTTTGATTTTATTTTTAATTTTTATTTGGCTTATATATTTTTATTTTGTGTAAATGAATGAATTATATTATATTGTATATTATAATCTATTGCAAATATAAAAATTATATTACAAATTTATTAGTAGAAAGGAAATGTTTAAAAAGAATAAAAAATATTATTTAAATGATATGAAAAAAAAATAGATAAGTTGATATATGTTATATTATAAAAATTAATATATAAAATAAAAAAATAAAGTTTGATAATATATTTTAAAAGATAAAATAAATAAACTATTGTGAATGTAAGTCTACGTGTTCTAGATTAGGGACCAACCTAGACTCAATATAATAAGTAAGGCTTGAGACTCACAAGGCCGACAATTACGCTGTAAGCTTAAGGAAATAACCGGAAATAGCAATACAACAACAGAAATAAATACTAATTCAACCCACTATTTTCTAAAAATAGGTATCTATATGAAAGATAAAGTTTTTTTCCGTCAAAATTAGGCCTGGTCAACCCAATGTGGCTGCCTTTGGATGGTCGGAGCATCTCAGCTCAATTTTAGACATAATTTAGAGGGTGTTGTTATGCAATCTCTTATTATTCATTTATATTTTATATTCTATATATTTTTTATTTTTTAAAAAAAATTTTTGAGTTTATTTTTTTAAAATTATTTCAAATTTTTTATTCACTATTTATATAAAAATTATTTGATAAAAAAAATATAAAGTATGAAATATGGATGAATAGTAAGAAATTATGAAATTTTTTTATAATTTAACATTGAAACACACTTCACATAACTGCTTCCACTTTAGACTTTGTGGGACCCACTAACAAAAGCTGAACTTTCTTTCAGCATTTTCCTCAAAAAGTAATGCACCTACTGATATTTTCACTCTATTTCTTTCCAAAAAATGGCCGCACTCTTTTTTTTTTTTTTTTCCAAAAGTAATGGGACCACTGACATTCTCTCTATTATTCTTTAATTTGTGAGACCCATTGACTCTCTCTCTTTATTCCTCTCTCTATTTCTCTTCCCTGTAGACCAAAATTTAAGCTCTCAAGCGGGATGCAAATTTCTCCAGCTCGATTCTCAAGTGGCTGAGAGTCCACTCGAGTGGGAGAAAAATGTCTCTAGTGCTAAATGAGCAAAGCTCAATTTGCTGGTGATTCAAAAAAACAAAAAATTCCCGCATTACATGTGTTTTTTTTATTATTAATTAAATAATATATAAATAACTAATAGAATAAAATGTGAATACTTTTATTATTTTATTAATATTTTCTTTTATTGTAATTTATTTTACATGCATTAAGAGAATTTATTTTCATTCACGTTATTTATTAATAAAATATTTAATAAATTAATTATTCAATCATTATAAGTTACAACAACCTTACAATCATTGGTGGGGCCATATATTTTTCAACTTTTCATAATAATATTAAACTCATCTTAATATCTAAATACATATAAACTCATTTTATATGGGTCCTACAGAACTCACTCTACGAATTCAATTCATTATTATTCATAAAAAACTGAGTTCAGTTTAACATATAAACTCAACCTTAATCGAAGCCCTTTTATTGCATGTATTACTCAGAGCTGATTTTAAAACTTGAAAGAGATGATAAAAATTAAGAATGAGATGATACTGAATTGATTGGGCCGGATATATTAAAAGAAAAACACTAGTTGCAAGCGCTTGGTACAAACGGCGTGCAAACGGCTGCTGAGCTGGAAAAAGAAAAATGGTGCGTTTTTTATTTTTTGTTTTCGTTTGAGCTACCCTTCCCTCTCCTCCATCCCCAATTAAATCAAGCAGACCCTTCCCTCTCCTCCATCCCGAACGAACGCTGCAAGACCTTCCCTCTCTCTCTGGTAATACTGAAGCCGACACCACAAAAAGGGTCTAGCCATTTGGACGAGAGAGTGAGCAGATGAATCGTGGTGGGGGCAAGGCATGGAGGGGGCTGGGATGGATGAACCGTGGTGGCGCGGCTAAAGATGGCTGACTCTATCGGGGTACGCTTGGAGGGGGCAAGGCGCGACCGGGCTGGGCTGGATGAACTGTGGTGCCGCTGGACTGAAGTTGGGTGAGGCCGTGCTGCTGGACATTGGTTGAGAGAGAAAGAAAGGGTGATGAGCAAGAGAGTGAGAGGAGAAAAGAAGTAAGCCGAGAGAGGGAGGGAGTAACCGTGAAAGGGACTCACAGAGAGGAGTAGCGATGGGCTGGGGTGGCTTGGGGTGTTCGGCGATGATCTCTGTGCGGGTTGTAGTGGCGTGGAGGAGCTGGCTATTTGCAGAAGAGTCGTGCCAAACAGAAGAGCTAGGCTCTACTTTCGGGGGTCAAAACAGAGATGTTTTTGTACTGTGGTTCTTCGTGGGGTGAGTGGAGGTGCAGCGGCGTAGGTTATGCACGGCGGTGGTTGGCTACGGCTATGGGGGTGGCGGTGGTTGGCTAAGGGTGCTATGGAAAAAGCAGTGCTATGGAGAATAGTAGTTGAAATTCGGCTGTACGTGGACAGTGCAGGGTAGAGAAGACAAGCATCACAGAGTTAATTGTCTTTTTTTTTCTTATATTTTATCTGATGTGGCCTGGATGATTGCACACCATTTGCATCAACCGACTGTACGTAGCAGGATTGATATTAAAAATTGTGTCCTTTTTTTTCTTCACTCATTGATGGATATTTTTATGGGCTTTACTTTTTAGTCATGCAACTTCTTTTTTATCTTCTTCTATATCTATGTGAATCTTGGTATTTTTTAATTTTAATGTCCAAATTAAAAGATAATTGATTTTTTTACTTTTGAAAGTCAATAGTTTTCCTTAAAACTTTAGAATGTCCTATCGACAATTCATTTAGAATAGATAATTAGTTAATTTATGACCGATTATTTTATATTGTCCATATCAAAGATCATCGATGATGTTGTCCATATATATATATATACTAGTAAATGGCAACGTGCACTGCACGTTTACCCTGTGACCAATTTTATTATGTTTCAAATTTTTAAGTACTATAAATGAACAGTGGAGACAGTCTAAAACTACAACGAAAAATCATAATAACTGATCATGATTTATTCTTAAAAAGTTAGCTTCTTTGCACGTATACAAAGAAAAAGAAAATTAAGTTGGCTTGTTTGCAAGAGTTTAATTGCAGACTATTTGTGTTTATTGCATAATGTTGGTTACCCATTTCAATATATCATGAAACCTCTGATTCTAACCAACAATACAAACTCTACTACAAACAGAATAATTGGTTCAAAGGATAATAAACTTGATGGTGGGGAAATTGAAGTGCCATGTGAATCTCCTAAAATTGAAGAATGTATTAAAGATATACCAATTCCTTAGGAACCTGATGATGGTAGTATCGAGAAATCTCAGAATATCCAAGTGGATGATGATGATACGATTGAGGAGCTAAAGTTGAGAATGGAGTTTAATTTCCTTAAAGATTTAGTAAGTTATTATAAATAATATGGTTATGGGAGAAAACATTTTTAAATTATTAGTAAGTTATTTAGTAAGTTATTATTAGTAAGTTTTTAAATTTTCATATAAAATATAATAAACATTTCAATTTTTTAAAATTTTAAAATAATAATAACAATAATAATAAATAATTTTCTAACAATATTTTATTTAACTTTTAATTTTTATCTCAACTAATCTCATCTAAATTTAATATCCAACCTTAAAAAAAAGAAAAAAAAAATCTTAACTCACCTAATCGGCAAAAGAGCAAATGCATAAGAGAATCGGATTTTATGAGAAAAATAGAAAAAAAAAAGAGTAATTGATGAACAATTGTGTACTGAACATGTGTCTAGTTACAAATATATAAAAATAAAAAATTGATAGCAAATAAGAAATGAGAAAGTGAAGAAATTTTTTTAAACAAAGTTAAAACAAATCATGGGTTTATATAACTTGAGGTAAACCTACTATAAACTTAACAGAAATGATAAATCCATATAAGTTTGTGTTTTATTTAGTTATATAACGCAAAAGTTTAATAAAGGCTGCAAGCGAAAAAATGATGTTTATTACAATTTGAAAATTAAAATTAATGTTAATGATAATTTTGTTAGGTTTCTATATAAAAAAAGATGGGGTAAATTCATTTGGTTATGAGAGAAAACATTTTTAAATTACGGATTGTACTGAAAAATTATTGAAAAAAAAAATTGTTTTAATTTTATCTTCTTTATGAGAAAATAATTTGTTAGTAATTATGAAACATTTATTCATAGATATGTAAAAAAAAAAATTCCAACATTATATAAATTATCAGAAAAGGAAAAAATTAAAAATGTATTCTAGACTATATTATTCTGCACTACAAATAATGTTAAATCATTGCGTTATTCCAAAGGCAGTTTAGTTTTTAGTTTAAGAATGTAAACCAAATCATTTTAATTTACTTTAAAAAAGTTTTGATAACCTTTTTTAATATTATTAAAATAGAAGCACTATAAGAAATAATAACAACGAAAAACATTAATTTATTTAACATTTTCGACCTTGGTTAAATAAAATAGTAATAATGATATATTATATTTTTAAATTATTAAGAAATTATAATTTATTTCCTTATGAAAATTTGTAATTATACCAAGCAACCTACTATTATTACTCTTAATAATTATGGTTGGATGTGTATGTTGTATATTTATTATTTCCAAAATAAAAATATAATGTGTTAATTTTAAAATTCAAAACTATAGTGGTAAGTATTAAATAATTTAATCATATATTTTATAAAGTCTTATCCTTTACATTTTAAAAAAAAATTAAACAAATTATAGTACATTAGAAACTGTAAATCTATCTCAAATAGTGTAATTAATTTCAGATTAATTAATAAACTATTCAATTTATCTAGAAATGAAAAAGAAATATATTTAAGTTTATTTCTTAATAAATCATTAAACAAAAATTATTACTAAAAGGGAAGAATTAGATTTATACTAAAATTTAATAGTTCAATTCGATATTTAGATAATTCAAAATTAAAGGAAATAAAATGTTGCACAACATTAAAATTTAATTTTTAAGATTTTGATTTTTTATTAAAATTTTATGAAAACTTGGTATCAATTGGGAAAAAAAAAATACTATAGTCCAATTGTAAAGCTCAACTGATTTATAATGTTACTCATTTTTCACATCTAAAACCTAAAAGCAATGTTATATCTTTCTTCCGATAAGGATAAAAAAAATCTTTTTTTTTTTATTTTTTAGACGTTTAAACATTAAAAAAATTTCACAATATCATTAAAAATATTTTTTTATAATAATGAAATGAAATGAGATGAATTGATAGTGTTTCTATAGGGGCAAAATAGGAAAAATATTATTGGACTAAACACTGTTCATGCCCGAATCGCACGGTGGCTTATATCGGCTCGCGGCGGTTAACGGCTGCAGGAGAGGGGCTGAGATTGGAAGGGGAGGGGCGACGGACGGAGGCGAAGAGAATGGACCGGACGGTGTTGGCCACGCCGGCGTGCGGCGGCGCACTGGAGGGGACGAAGAAATGGGTCGGCAGCGGCTTCGATTCGCTCGCGGCGGTTAACGGCGGCACGATAGGAGCTGAAATTTCAAGGGGAGGGACGACTGACGGAGGCGAAGAGAATCGCCGTGGTCGTGTTGGTCACGCCGGCGTCCGGCGGCGCACTGCGGGAGACGAACCGAACGGGGGAGGGGGAGTGGCAAAACGGAAATTTTGGAATAGTAGCAGGGGCAAAATGGGAAGAATACAGGGACAAAACGGGAATTGAGAAATAAAAGCAGGGGCAAAATGGGAAAAAAAAGTTAGACGAAAATACTGTTCATAACGCATTCGCGCTTTATATTTTAGTAGATATATATATAGCAATGCTATGCATCATTCTACACACTACACACTAATATGTTTTTTATTTTTTTTAATTTTTTTTTATTTTACTCTTCTTGAAACATTTATATTTTTTTATTCATCATTCATATAATACACATTTAATAAGAGAAATAAATAAAAAAATAAAAAAAAATTATAATATATGATATGTAAGATAATACAAAGATTAATTCATATATATATATATATATATAAAGCCATTGCAAAATTTAGTAGAAACCCCACCTATAAATTATTTTCAAATTAATCTAATTCCTGGTAAGAATCGTACGTACATGCGTTAATAAATATGACCAGTACCTATATACATGAAGCTAGGCCTAGGAAAACAAATACGTACGACCCTACGCTCATGTACAAACATATTGTCAGAAAATTAAAAAGGGAGTTGCTACATATACCACAGGATGCGTAATTACTACCAGCCATTCCGTCTGCAGCTCCCTCACGGAACGTCCACAGCTCACTCCTTCACACACGACAACGTCCCTCTCTCTCTCTCTCTCTCTCTCTCTCTCTCAATCCTTTTCTGGTTTCCGTTTTCTCGTTCCTTTTTTTTTTTTTTTTTTTTTT
>QEOT01003088.1:140947-183349 GCA_003123785.1 Pterocarya stenoptera
TTTTTTTTTTTCCTTCAAGTATCTATTGCCGTCCTTCGTGACTGGCAGTACTTAATTTCACAAAGCAATAAATTTCAATGAACCTGGAAAGAGGAGCAGTAAAAACAGCCCCAGCTCTAGAAGGGAATCGTTGTTGTAATGCAATTCTTACGAGACATGAAGCATGCTAATTGAGCAATGTCATTAAAATTAAAAAAAAAAAAAAAAAGAATGAGGGAAGAAAACGAAACAGCATCTTGCACTGAGTGGCTCTGCTCAATCTTAAGTGTAAAACATAAAATAATGGCATTTCATAAAATCTTGAAATTAAACTACGCATGCAAGAAGATACTCCCTTGCATTTCATAATGGAATTGATCATTGTTTGAATACTTCTTGTCCTAATTTATAACTCAAAGCATTGCAAGAAGATACTCTCTCTCATCAAAATGGACTTGTTAATCATAAGAGAGAGAGAGAGTGAGACAGTTACTTGCGGATTAACATCTAGTATGCAGCTTTGTTTAAGCCTATTCATATGGGCCAAGTTTATTTCCAGTCCAGAACAAACCTAGGCCGATACCTACATAGAAAAATCCAGTATCCGATTTTTTTTTAATGTTTTAATTTTTTTTTTGAATGTTTTGAAAACACGGCATTTAACAATGATCCGAGAGTAAACACTCTTTGCAATTGCCTAGCCTGTTTTTCCATCGATATCTAGAAGCATTCGAATTATCTACACATCGTTAACATTAGAAAAAAGCTAGATGCAACCGTCCTGTGCACACGCCGTGTAACCCCCACCTAATTTAATGAAACACACTGTTTTACTAAGAAGTTAAGCGTGTTGGACTTCTCCTTGGACTTCCTTCCTTAGCAGAAATATCTACAGCATTACTCTGAAGGGCAAAATGCTGCATCAAAGCAGCTTTAGTTGCTCCACTGGCAACACCAGAATGACCGTGATACGCTCCCCAAGCAAACTACAAAACGAAATCAGGTCCATCGAGATTTCAAGATCATTCATAAGATTTGTGATTAAACGCCACATTTGAGCATTGCTATCTAGGTTTGAGTCCTGGTAGAATGTGAATAAAATGCCTCCAAGCATTCCAGTTAGGTCCCTAAAAAACCATTGAAATGTGGCACCAATTACAGTCGCGGATTTCTCTCCAACTCCAATAGCACTAGAAGATCTTGTGTCGAGAGCATGGTCTGAATGTACGTTGAAAGGCCCTGCAGTGAATACCAGACCTTTGGATGGAGAGAGAAGGGGAAGCGGCAATGGTGGCAGTTCTAGAGAGCTTGGTAGAAGAAGAACCATTCCATTCTTCTAAGATGACCTCTAGAGGACGATTGCTTCCATGAGAGAATTGAGTCAAAGTCCCTCTGTCTCCATCTGATCCAACAAAACGAAGAGGACCTAATCAGTTCTAGTGTTGCCAGAAATGTTAGGCGTTTTGGACTTCTCATTTTTTTTTTCACTTTCTGATAGATACTGACGTACCACATGAACTAGTTGCACGCCGGTTGCAAATGCCGGTTGTTCGTAGCAGCGCACTTAACATTAATATGTACTTGTGCGTATAGTACATACATGCACACAATTTCATAATGATGATATTTTCCTGTTCTGCCATTTTCTTTAGGAATTATTTGACTGTGAAATTTCTTTTCCCTCCAAGTATATTGAACATCTGTTTATACCTAAGTATATTTTTTCAAACCCACATGTCTAAACTTGTACGATTCAAACAACTAAATATATTTCTTGGGTTATCTTTTCATGCTAGTGACTTTGGAGTGTTCTTTGTTGTTTGCAAGTGAATCCAACAAGTCTAAAAGGTACTTCGTTGTTTGCAAGCTACACCAAAACTTAGTGAAGACAAGGTTAAGCAGTGTGTTGATACAAGACTTGACGGATATTACCCTCCTAAGGCAGTTGCAAATGTACTTTGTCCCCTTGTTTTTAACTTTTGAACAAGCAAAAAACCTTAGACAAGTAGGCTAAGAGATGTGAGGTAGAACTCAGAACATAGGTTATGCAGGTTTCCTTTTTTACTTATAAAAAAAAGTATTTTCTTATATTTGAGAAAATTAGGCAATTGTTTTGCTGCTCCCTATGATTTGATGAATTTGCAATATCTAACATGTGTTTTCTCTCTCATTCTTGAGATACCCCCAATAAATCTTGTATCATATATATTCCTTGATTTCATCCTTGGACATTTGCTCATGAAGTTATTGGTCATAGATCTTTGTTTTTTATTATTTACACTTCATGCTATGGCTAATATCTCTCTTTCCTGATTTTATTGTTAGGTTTTGGTAATGAAAAAAAAAAAAAGCTGGGGAAATTCTAGTTCAAGCACTTGAGCATGTTCAACTGTCAAAACCAATTCTTGAGTGTTGAACTCAAGGTTTCAAGTTTCATATAATTACATATCTACATATAGATTTTGATGATAACAAATGAATTCAAGCATAAAGGAATCTCAAGCTCGAGTTGTCTACACAATGAAACCAAGCACATCAACAAATCAAGCATGAGCAAGAAAGGAAACAAGCTTACAAATAAAGTTTCTAGAGTAATTTTGTAATCTCTTAATAAAATTCGAAATTGGATTTAGGCTCAAAATTAATATTTTCTCATAAAATATCAAATTACATTTTCACATGTGCATAACATATTTGATAATTAAAAATTTGAATTTTGAAACTTTGAAAGATTATTGATTGTCATCTTTTATATATGCATGTTTTGTTTGAAAATTTTCAAAAGTGAATGATATTGTTTTTAATAATTTCAAAAATGAGAAACTTTGATTTGAATATTTTGAAAAGTGAATGATGTTGTCTTTGAAAATTTCAAAAAAGTAAAACTTTAATTTGAAAATTTTGAAAAGTGAATGATGTTATCTTTGATATGTGAATCTTTTTAAATTTAAAAATGAAGTCTCATATACCTATAAATAGCTCATTTGAGACATTCAAATTAAGAATATATTATTGCAAGTTTTACAACATTCATTTAAAGCTTTTAGTTTCTCTTCTCTAAGTATTAAGCCTTAACCCTTATTCATTTTGAGAGAGATATAGTTTTATGTTGTATTATTCTTATTTCACTCATTGAATAGTGTTTTCTAATAATCACCCACTATCAGCTCTTGTATATGTAAAAGTGTGTGTAGAACCCTTGTGTGTGTAGAAGGTGTTCTAAACAGGGAATAGACGATGAATCACCACATGTAAAGTGATTGTAAGTGTAGATGATTTTCTACGCAGATTTTTTGTAGAGTTACTGCTCAAAGGTGTAATAGATTTCTATCTTCACCTTAAGGAAATTGGATAGTGAATTTGGAAATTCTAAAGGGGTAGCTTGAGGCGAGGACGTGGGCAGTGTGGCTAAACCTCGTTCAAATATTTAGTTTGCTTCCTCTTATCCTTACTCTTTATTTTACTACTGTATCGTATTTTATTCATATTTTATATTATTTTATATTGTATATTTGGTGTATAATTACAGATTTTTTTTTAAATACAACTCAAATCATCCCTTTTTGTGTTAGTCATCTGGGCAACATTGAGGTCTGTAGTACTCTTAGTTTGTAAAAATATATGTTGGGGTTAGTGCTTCTCATGTCAAAGTGCACAATTCGAAACAAAACCAACTAGTTTTTTTTAGTAAAAACTCATTAAAGAGCCACTTACTTCCATTTCTAATCAAAAGTAGTCACACGATATTCCTTCACTAAAGGTCACTCGGAACATATTTCACATTACAATACGTCAACTTCTACACTGAAAATGATCTCATTTAACTCTAAAATTCCACTCAATCATTAATAACATAAATTTAGACTTACCATAAATGATTACCCTCACAATTGATAAACTCAAAATTTCTATATTGTAAACATGCTCCGAGACAGCACTTATACCAATTTTTTTTTTTTTTTTTGATCAAGAACATATAGTTTTCATTATCCTAGCAAATGTTGGATACAAGGAGGGACTCCCTCCAATGAAATGCTCTCCTCAGAGAGTTTTAAGGCATCATTTGCTAAACAATGAGCCATACTATTTGATTCTCTGCTTACATGAATAACAGACCAGTTTGGTAAGTTTTGGAGTTCAGCTTTAATGTCTTGGATGATCACTCCTGCTATGCTCCAGTCCCTTGTCTCTCTATTAATGTCTTGAATAACACTTAGTACATCTCCTTCCAGGGTTACGTGTGTCAACCTTAATTGTTTGCTAAAAATAACAGCTTTTAGTGCAGCCACTGCCTCCGCCAGTTTTGCATCAGGAATTAAGGTTCTCTGAGATCTCATTGTAGCAATAACCTTACCTTCCCAGTTTCTTATCACCACCCCTGTTCCTGCTTTGTTTCTGACTTTATCGACAGCTGCATTCCAATTCACCTTATAGCTGTTCACAGGTGGAGGATTCCAATGATCACCTAGAGGCATCTCTGGTTCCAGTCTGTTAAAGTGATGAATGTTTGCTATTTTGTAGTCATTAAGCATCTTGTGGCTCTTCTGTACCAGCTTGGTGGGATCCTCAAATTCCTCATCAAATACAAACGTGTTCCTTCTCTTCCACACTAGGTATATGGTTATAGCAAACACTCAATGTCTACCTCAGGAAGTAGAGAAATTAGGTGGCTTACTAAATCTCTAAAAGTTAAGAGGCTTACTGGGACTTTTTGAAGACTCCTGGAGCTTATTCCCCACACATCCTGCGCTGACACGCATGACCATAGCGCATGTAAAGCATTCTCATTTTACCGATTACACACTGGACATAAAGGAGAGTCTCGTATTTTCCTCTTACTAAAATTGTGATTAGTAGGCAACGAATTATGGCATGCTCTCCACAGGAGCATCTTGACAGCATTAGGAACTTTAATTTTCCAAATTGAGGACCATATCTCCTTGTGAATTACTCGATTTGAAGTTTGTCCCAGTGATAGTTGTTCTAGCTCACCAAGGAGATGATAAGCACTTTTCACTGAGAATAAGCCATCTTTAGTGCACTTCCACACGAGTTTATCCTGGGCGCCACTCCAACTGATAGGAATCTTTCTAATGTTCCTTACATCCTCTTCAGTGAGAATACTCCTCATGACAGGCATGTTCCATGCTTTTGTCTGTTCATCTATCAAATTCCATACAGACCAGTGAGCCAAGCTCTCCTCCATAGGAGTCTGTACCTTGTGAGAGGTTGTTTGAGGAATCCATTTAGCTTTCCAGATGTTTACTGCCTTGCCATCTCCAATACGCCAAATTAATCCCTCTTCTAGAACAGGTCTTCCTTCTAGTAAGCTTTTCCAGAGGTAGGAGGCATTGCTGCCAACCTTTGCATGCATGAAGTCAGTTTTGTGATGGTACTTAGCTTTCAGAACTCTTGCAACTAAAGAGTTTGATTCTTGTCTTACTCTCCAGCCTTGTTTAGCTAGAAGTGCTAAGTTGAAGTGTTCAAAATCCCTATACCTAAGGCCGCTGTTAGTTTTGATCCTACCAAGCATCTTCCACGGCAACCATTGAGTTTTGATCCTGTCCCCTCTACTTCCCCACCAGAATTGCTTTATTAACTGGTTGATATTCTTGATTATGGTCTTGGGAAGCTTAAAAATGCTCATGCAGTAAGTTGGGACTGCTTGCACAATCGACTTCAATAACACTTCCTTTCCTGCATTTGAAATAAATTTTACCTTCCAATTATATACTCGGTTTCTAATGGCATCCAGAATCGGCCTGAATGAAGATAGCTTGTTTCTCCCCATATAGGAAGGCAAACCAAGGTACTTTTCAAATTGTTTTGCTTCCTTCATCTTAGCTGTCGAGATGATGGCCTGTTTTGCCTCTGCTGGAGTATTTTTGTTGAAGTAGATGGCAGATTTCTCCAAGTTGAGTTTCTGACCAGAGGCCTCCTCGTAGGTTTTAAGAATTCTAAATAATCTGCTCCATTCCAAAGCGTTCGCTTTACAGAAAAGAAGACTGTTGTCTGCAAAAAAGAGATGATTCACCAATAAAGAGCCTCTTGCAAAAGGGAAACCAGAAATGAATCCCTTCCTCTCAGCCGAATCCAACATATTCCCGAGCACTTCTGTACACAAGATAAAGAGATAGGAAGATATTGGATCCCCTTGTCTTAAGCCTCTTGTGGGATTAAAAGGTTCCAGTGGTGCACCATTTATCAGTATAGAGTACTTAACTGAAGACACACACTGCATTATCATATCAGTCCATTCCTTTTTGAATCCTAGCTTGATCAGGACAGCTTCCAGAAAGGGCCATTCAATGCGATCATAAGCTTTGCTCATGTCCAACCTCATTGCCATATAGCTCTCTTTTCTGTTCTTCATCCTGTGCTGCATGGAGTGCATCGCTTCATAGGCAACTATAATGTTATCAGAGATTGATCGCCCAGGGACAAAGGCGCTTTGTGATGGGGAGATAAGAGTTGCCAGATGCGGTTTGATTCTGTTGGCCAGTACTTTGGAGACCACTTTATAAACAACATTGCAGAGGCTTATTGGTCTATATTCCTCCACTCTTGATGGATTCTTCTTCTTGGGGATTAATACAATAAAAGTCTCGTTGAGCTTTTTTACCTCTTTCTTTGAGTTGATTACTTCTTTGACTGCAGAAACCAATCCCTCGCCTATACTGTCCCAGTGATCTTGGAAGAAACCTGGTGAGAAGCCATCCGGACCTGGGGAGCTTGTGGGGTCCATTTGATGCACGGCTAGTTTTACCTCTTCATTGGTACATTGTCGAGTGAGCTGGTTGTTTATCTCAGGAGTTACTACAGGATTTAAATCTCTTAATGCTTCAGAAAAGTCTCTCGGGTTGGTTGTTGTAAATAGACTTTTGTAGTACTGTTGGAAACTGGCATTTATCTCATTGGGATCCCTTATACAGACCCCCCCTTCAGTGAGAAGCATTGAAATACTATTTTTCTTCTTCCTTTCCGAGGCACACTTATGGAAGAAACTTGTATTTTTATCTCCTTCCTTCAACCACTGCTGTTTAGATCTTTGCCTCCATTTGAGTTCCTCTTCTTTTAGCAGCACATTGATTTCTTCTTGTAGGCCTTTTATGGTTTCATTGAGCTCCCCCTGATTGATTCTTTGTAATTCCTGAACTCTCATACTTTTTTGTCTGATTTGATTTCTATGGTTTCCAGTTGAGAATTTTGACCAGTCCTTCAGGTTCTTCCTGCATCTATCCAGGCCATACAGGAGGCTTTCTACCGAGTCTTCTCCTCTTTGTGATTCCTGCCAAGACCTCCTTATTATGTTCTTACACTCCTCTTTAGTCGACCAATAGGCCTCATACCTGAATAACCTTTCTTTTTTGCTCCTAGGGTCCTGCTCACTTCCACTGGTGATTAACATTGGAAGATGGTCTGAATTCAACACTGGAAGCACTAACACTTCGCAACTGCCAAAATTAGTAAGCCACTGATCATTGCTTAAGGCTCTGTCCAGCCTTTCTTTTATGAAACCTCCCCCTGATCTATTATTACTCCATGTGTATTTTGATCCAATAAACCCCTGATCAATTAGGCCAGAGTCATCAAGGGCCTCTCTAAATGCTTCCATCTGAGAAAAAGGTCTGTTGCCTGCCCCCAGTTTCTCCTCATTGCATAAAATTTCGTTGAAGTCCCCCATACAGAACCATGCCATGGGGTAATCGGGTTTCAGTCTTCTCAGTAAACTCCAGCTCTCTTTCCTTTTTTCTGTGGTTGGGTTTCCATAGAAACCTGTAAGCATCCACGTTAACTCTCCTACTCCAGGGTTAACTGTCATTGAAATATGGCTGTGAGAATATGAATATAACTGAGCTATCACCTCTTCTTTCCACAGGAGAGCTAGGCCACCACTTCTTCCTATACAGTCAACTATAAAGCTGTTAACAATGCCAAGTCTATTCCTCACTTTCTCTACCTTTATTTTGTTACTCTTGGTCTCAGATAAGAAAATTACAGATGGGTTTCTTTCCTTCACCAACAAGTGAAGTTCATTAACTGTCCGAGGGTTCCCAAGCCCTCGGCAGTTCCAACACAAGTACTTCATGGGGATTGGCACCTATACCAATTTCTATTCCCTTATTATCTCAATGTAAATAAGTTCTAAACTCAACCATATAATAGTGACATAAACATGGATTAATTCTAGCTAATATCCATATGTAAGACTTACTAATGTATCCTAAAGTTAAGTCCAGATGAAATTTAAATTGATTTGAAAACATCCAGACGGTTCAAAAAGACTGATCAAATATTCAATCTTCCAAAATTTCACCAACCCCAAACTATACACACCCACCACCAACACTTGAGTATTTAATTCATCTTCAACATACCCCAACAACATAATTAACTAAATACGTTCCCAACAATTTAAAATACTCATTTCAAAAAATAAAAAAACAATTTAAAATACTAAATTTTAGCCAATTTCGTATTTGAAATTCATTAAATATACTCCTTAAAAGGGAGAAAATTTATCTGATATTGTCGTTGGTGGTGATAAAATGGCATGGAACAGTGGCATGGGTAGAAATATAATGTTGCAAAAACAAGAATTGAGAGGGAAACAGAAAAAGAGAAGAAACAAAAATAGAGATAAACAGAGAGAGAGAAGAAGAAAAAATAAATGGAAACAGAGAGACGACAGAGAGATACAGAGAGAGGTGGTGACAGATGAGAGCGATGTGTGTGATAGATTAGAGGGCAGAGGGTTAGGTTACGGGAATTTTGGGGTGGGAAAAGGGAAAGTGAGGAAAACAAAGGGGAAAATGGGGTTTTACACAGGGCTGGGTTGGGCCTAGTCTTTGGGCTTGGGAATTGGTTCATTACAGTATCAATCAAAACAAAGGCTCATCCACTCCTCTTTTGTCCTTAATTTGCAAATCGACTCGACTTAAGTACAACCATCGTCAGCTTGTATCGTGGCCCTTCGTCAAGGAAAATTTTAGATTCTAATGACAAGTTAGCTCAGAACTCATTATGCATGTGAAACTCAGAATTGTTGTTATCATCTGAAGTGGGCCCATAGCTTGTTCCTTGCACTTCTAGTCTTCTTTCTTTTGTTCTCATATATTTTGTACTTACAAAGTACTCCCTTTCTAATTTTGTAAAGAAACTCGATAAAATTTCAGAGTTTTGTTTAATTATTTTTAATATTACCGTGTGTAGATTGTCGCTGATTGCTAGTAGGATTCCGGGAAGAACAACAAACGATGTGAAGAATTATCAAAATACATACCCTGAAAAAGAAATTAATTCCTCTCACCAAAGACGTGGAGGAAAGGAGAAATGATATAATCACCAAATTTTTGTATATCTATTTTGTATCTTTTTTGTTTTAATTTTTTTTATTTAATGATTAAAGAAGTATTTTTTAATAAGTTTATAAATTTTATCTTATTTTTAAAAATATTTAAAAAATGGCTGAAGAAAAAAGAATAAAAAAAAATACACTATTCAATATCCATTTCGTAAGGAATTTTTTGCAGAGTAGCACGGCTCGAAGGAAAAACTGCAGGAGAACATCAGACTGGTTGTTATAAAATCCCAACCATCTCCAAAAATTTAACTTGATTGGGTCAGAAAATTAGATTAATGATATACACATAATATATTTTATAATAATGTTACAAGATGGGAGTAGTTTTATAAAATAATATTATGTTTACTTAAAAAATAATTATATAAATTATTATAAAAAATATTATGTGTAAATTATTTTTCCAGATAACTATAGTCGAAGAAAGCAGCTCTGATGTACCTGCAGCTTGTCAGATGACAAGGAAAGTGATGAAAGGGCCACGTGCACTGTGACAGTAAGACTGGCAGCTTAGATGAAGAGCTGAATACTTTTGGATGGACGAAATTGCATCCGAAGCAATTAATGTGGGGGGCATCGTACCTCTGGTGAAAATGACTTGAGTTGGTTGGGGTGACTTTTCTTGACATGAATGGGATCTTTGGATTTTGTCCCATGCAGAATAGGGATTAACGATGATCATGATCATGTAATGGTCAAATTTACTTAAATTTGTCTTAGCTATTTTCATAAAAATAATTAAGGGTCGTATGCTCATGTTTAGTTGTAAGAAGAAATACTAATTCTTCTAGCTAGGCATATGCATGATATGCATGCTTCCTTGCGCTATGTACGTAGTGTAATTAACTTGTTATATATTTGGGTTCATTAATTCTCAGTATTATACATGTAATTTGCCTATTTTACGCAGCATCATATATATGATTATGATTTAGACATGAATTGCGCTTCATATATATATGGTGAAAGAAAAAACTAGGATTCTGTAATTACTCGAAACGAAACAAGCCGAGCAACTCTGCCGTACGTATAATAAAGTCATGCAATATGGCTAGCTTGCAAGTCATTTTCCAAATGGTCTAGTTTTAAACATTAAAATGGTAATGACAGGTATAGTACCATACAGTATCTATATATAGAACCTTGCCTGAATTGAATTAATAGTAAAATATCCGATGAGTAATATTAGTTACAAGTTTAAGCAGACATGAAGCTAACTACAAAATATTATTTATAAAAAAATAGATCTCACTAATAAAAAATAATTTTTTTATAGTTGTTTTAGGTGAGATCCACTTTTTACAAATACTTTTATTAGACTTTTCTATTTTAAATTTGTACAAATCATTTCTCTTCCAATATTAGAGCAAAGGATTGAGTGGCATATACACCATGCAATATCATTTTCAACGGTGGACCCTTGCAGGCTTAATTTTCTTTCCAAGGAGTGATCTATTTCTAGTTAATTTGATGCATGCATGCCAGCCCATTTTCCAAATTGCATAGTTTGGAGTACTCACGCATGATCTGCAGGAAATTGATTTCCTTTAGCAGAGAATCCACATGATTTCCTAAAAGGGATTAGGATGAGAATCTAAATTTAGATGCGTATCTAGATCTCCTTTATAAGGCATGATTCAGTCCCGTTGGAGCCATACCGCCCCGTCCCCACCGGTGTCTTGCGCTGCAGGGCAGGGCGAACGGTGGACCCGCTGCCCCACCCCTATTAACTATCAATTAATATCCGTGCAGGAATTGCATTCTCTTATTTTTAGCAGCTTGGTAAATATGCAGTGTCCCCGGGACCATGCACGCCGGACAAGGAAGCTGCTGGATGTTGATAGCGACTCAACAACTATTTCAGTTCTTCAATTTCGCTAGCTAGCTATTATTGGAGATGTCGTTTTTGTTGTCCTAATCTTTTATTATTATTATTAACATTGGGTGTTCGATCGGGATGAAATTTAGACTAATTAATTCCAATATGAGTGCATAGGTAAATACAGGTCTCAGATGTTCCAGTTGCTTGTCGTGCGGCAGCTGATGTTTGAATTCACTCTGTTTGTGTCACGAACTTTAGGTCACTCGATTTGTGGTGCTTTCGCAATTTCCACTTTCAAGGATTTAAAACAATTTTCATGATCTAAGATACTAAATATAGCTTTGAGTAATGTTCATACCTTTTACACTTGCTTGAATGACAGTGAAGCTATTAATCTAACTAGCAATTATGTTGTTGATCAATGTCTATTGAACCTGGGAAATTAATGATGCTTCATGCTCTCCAACTTCTTGCTTTTCTCTTTTCAGTCCTAATTTTATGCTTGGAGAGAGATATTTCTAGGTATATTGAAAATTTAAAAAATTTTAAAGAGCATATGGAGATTATAAATTTTTTGGGAGGCCATTTTCTATATTTATAGAATTATGTATAAAATTTAAGGATATTTTGTGTTTTTAAAATATTTTGGGGGGCCATGTGTGGTTTTGCCACTGACGGGCAGGCAGGTTCCCAACCTTCCATTTCATGATTATCTGCCACCAATCAAATATATATATTTAAGAGAAATGACACTCATCATCTCTACATTACGGACCAACAGTCTTCTTCTTCTGTTTTTTTTTTTTATTTTAACATTTCCTTTGACCGTAGAAATGTTATTAAAAAACAAGACTTCAATTAAAAGGAATCTCTGTTGTTGCTGGAATTATCGGCGGGAATCAAGGGGTCATTATCAGGGGCCTTCAGCATTGTTGGCTTGTACCAATGTCAATAATTTCATCATTTCTGCATGGAGGATCAATCACTGGATAACTTTGGGGTAGTTTCCGGATCATATCCAAATATGTTATCATGAGGATCAGTATTATCAACAAAGGTTTCAGAGGATGCCTTAGACACATAATTAGAATTATCATTGTCGTCTTGGAGGGACTACTTCAATAAATAAATCAAATTTTTTTCTTGAGTCTTTGGAGAACAGACTTCTTCTTGGACTTAGAAGATTTATTTGATTTGTCAAATGTAGTAGAGGAAGTAGCAGTTTTAGCAATCTGTTTAGCAGAGGCAGTGTGGCCTGAGCAATTGGGTATTCAGACAAGGTTAATTGTTTAACAGTAGGAGATTTCTGATCAATGCTTTTGAGATCTGGAATAGTTTGAGGAAAATCTCTGACAACATTATCAATGATATCTTGTATGTGAGGATATTAGTCCCACCACTTGACAAACCAATAACGGATCAATATATCTTCATTTTGTTCATAACTTCATTTTAAGATTTAAAGAACCTTGTATTTCTTGCAAAAATGGAGAAAGGAGGGAAATTTTTTATTACGTTGGTCCATTTTGAAAGTAGTAGCAAAGCACTTAATGGCCTTTTGAAATTTATCAAGAAATACTCCTAGAATAGGGCCAAATTGGTGCCGCCATCTCAGGAACCAAAGAGGGAAATCAATCTTGAAATTCTTGACAAAATTAAGAAATCCAGAGTGTGTCATCTCTGAGATTTGGAATAACTAGGCATCAATTTAATCATAATAACATTAAACAATATCAGAATGGGAGAGCTTTTTGGAAGTATAGGGATGAGTTCCCCATTTTCTTCAGTAATAATATTCAAGATGTAGATACTGTGATAGATCAATTTGGTTTTATCAATCTTATCATAAGTGGGTTGAATAATAAGAGCAACTGTTTGGAACATGACAACAGAGTAGTATAGAAGATTTTTTGCAGGATTCTCAGAAATCTAGTGAAAGCCAAGGGGAAAATAACTGGAACCAATTTTAAAAGGATCTGTATACATAGACCTATTTGGTTCAACGTAAAACAGACTCTTGACAAATTATTTTTTAATATAATCAGTTTTTGAAGTAGGGTAATATTGGGTGGAGGTAATGGGCTTAGCATAAGGATCATAAGGTGTACTAAGAACCTATGAAAATGAAGCAGGTTTAACAATAGAAATACTACCAAGAGTTGTAAACCTATTAGCAATATCTAATGGAGTAGCAGACTCATTTCACTACAAGAAAATTGCTTATTTGTAACCAGTTATTTTCAGCAAAAATATGTCTATTTTCGTCCTAAATAGTCATTTTCGTCACAAAAAAAAATAATCACAAATACTCATTTTTCTTGTAATAAACTTTTAATAAGTTTAATGTAAGTAATTGGGGGAGGAGTGACTATCTTCTTTCCATTGTCTTTTTCTTACTCATGGTTGCTGTAGAAATTCACGAATAAGAAAATTAGGAATAGAAATTTGAGATCCTTTAATATATTTAATATCAAAATCAAATACACTTAAAATAGCTAGCCATATGGCACAAATATGCTAGAAACAATATTTTCAACGTATTTTTCTAAAATATATTTAGCACTTTCATAATCAATATGTAATAAGAATTTTTTTATTTAAGAAATCACTTTAAAATTTAGAAATATATAGTACTATAAATATGATAAAATTTCTTTCTTAATAGTACTATAATTAAGTTGTACATTATTCCAAACTCCAGAATGGAAACGAACAATTTGTTTGAGTGAGTATGGTGAAACAGTTTGTTTTAGAATGTCACCATATATGTGTGGTTAAATAGAATGAAAAAAATGATAAATCACATGTTGGCATGTGGTGTAGAGATGATGAGTAGTACTTCTCATTTTATTGTTATACAAATATGTGTGTGTGTGATCCATGGGATGTTATCAACAACTCTAGTTGGGTTATATATATTGAAGATATTGAACAAAACTGATAAACGATTTACTTCATCCAGCAGCAATTTTTATTTTTCTTGCCTTTACATGCTTTTCGGTGATAAATTCTAGCTGGCCGAAATAGTACTGATCTTGAAGTTCGGTTTAAGGAGCAGCACCGCCCACGTATAATATATATAGAAACATGCATGGTTGCAACTTGCAATTCTGGATAATTTTCCAAATGGACTAGGTACTTTAATCATTAAAATAAGAAGAATTCTTATCATTATCTACTATTCTCTACCCCACTCTCCACTTTATGAAAAACAAAATTATGAGTCATTTGTATTGAGAGGAGAGTTGAGATGGTTTGTAAATAGTAAAATAAGATATTTTATTAATATTATTTTTTAATATTATTATTATTTTAAGATTTGAAAAAGTTAAATTATTTATTATATTTTAGATAGGAATTTTTTAAAGTTGTTTTGAAATTTGAAAAAGTAAGATTGTTTATTATATTTTGGTAAGGGAATTTGAGAATATTTTTTTGAGATTTGAAAAAAAGAAAATATTATTATATATATTTTGTGTAGGAATTAAAAAAATTATAATGATGAAGATGAGATGAGTTGAAATGATTTGAGAATAAAGCGTGTGAGTGAATACTAACTTATGAGTATAATTTCTCTTAAAATAATGGTAGGCAATCACAAGTCTGCCGCTCTCAACGGATCTTAGAAATTTTTTTTTTTTTTTTTTATTTGATGGAGAATCTTAGAATCTTAGAAAATATTTGATGTGTCTTGCAATGTATTTGACTGTCCAATCGGCTGCAAAGTGTGGCTGAGCAATTTCCTTTGTGAGTCGTGACTAGCTATCTATCTGAGAGAATCTGCATGTTTGGGTTCTGCATGTGTTATTGCTTATGGAGCCGTACGTCGATATGCTGCCATGCATAGCTTCAACATAGTTTGGATTTGAGCTCTGCTTATATATTAAACTGGCCGGTCTAGATTGAAACTGGGGAACCTTCATCTGATCATCTACATAAAGCCAGCTGCTGCTGTACTTCCTGTGGTCTTATATATATATATATGATCACTTCTGATCTGATTCACAAAGACATTTAGGCAATTAGATCCTTTTTTAAAACCCTCAAGACATGATCTGCATTCTGCTGTTTGCATCTATTTGCATGCAGCTCTTGGATTACCCGCTATACCAGTTATCCGCTTTACATCAAGCTTTGCTATCTATAATCTATTTGCCTGCAGATATATCTGATTTTGTTACAGATCAGAATAATGCGCGCGACTTTATTTGTTCATTGAGTTGTGAAAACAAGTAATGTTACTACATGCACTGTTTAGCTAATTGTTTAGCTACATAGGGAGCCAAGGGTCACTGTCCATGCTGCGTGGCTAGCTAATTGTTTAGCTACATAGGGAGCCAAGGGTCACTGTCCAACTGTGTGGCTAATTGTTTAGCTACGTAGAGAGCCGAGGGTCACTGCCCAACTGTGTGGCTAATGTTTAGCAACGTACGTAGGGAGCTAGCCAAGGGTCTTGTTTGAAAAATAATTTCGAACTTAAAATTATCATTTCATCTCATCTCATCTCTTTTAAACATCATTTAAACACAAGTACTCTTTCAAACAAATCATTAAAACTTTCTCAAACTTTCAAACAAAAAATAAAAAATAATTCAACAATTTCAAATTTCTAAATAAAAATAATATTAAAAAGTTATATTCTAATAATATTTTAAATTTATAATATTTTTTATTTAAAATTTTCTATCTCCTTTCTCAAAATTTCATCAAACATAATTCAAAATATCTCACTACTATTCATAAATTATCTTATTACTATTCATAACATTATCATCTCTTTCACACCCAAACTTGTCTTATGATAGAATTTGCATTATCTAAAAAAAAAGCATCACTTGGATGTAACCATTCTTCTTCTTTTTTTCTTATTCTAACATTTACAAAAGACTAGTGCTACATGAAAACTTGAACTACTACAAAACGAAAAATAATAATAATGAAGGGAATGAGAGGATGTGGCAGGCTTGCAGATTGAGACTAAACGCAACTGACAATGTGACAATGTGGATCGAACTAGGCGAGACTAAAGAAGTTAAGACTGAACTGACAATGTGGCTACTTGGTGAATGAAGGGATGAATAATGTTAGATCTGCCGCTGGAGTTTAGTAATTTTTTTATGTGTTTTTTTATATAGATTTTTTTAATAATTTTAAATATTTTAAAAAAATCACAATATTATTAAAAAATATTTACTTAAATACAAAGTAAAATAAAAAAATTTTTAATATTTTTTTATTTTCTGATTAAGAAAATATTTTTTAATAATATTTTAAAATTATTTTATTTTTTAAAAATATTTAAAAATATTAAAAAATCTATATAAAAAATAACTTAAAACAAACGCATAAAAAAACAATAATAGACCCAACGAAAGCTATAGCATTATCCATGAAGGGATTGATTTGACAATGTAGTTTCCGCTATGAGCATTGCTATGCATAAGTCTACACACCACACATTAATGTGTTTTTTTATTTTTTTTTATTTTTTTTATTTTACTCTTCTTGAAATATTTATATTTTTTTATTCATCATCCATATAATATACATTTAATAAGAGAAACAAATAAGAAAAAATAAAAAAAGTTATGGTGTGTGGTATGTAGGTTGATGTAAAGATTAATTCTTCCGCTATAACATTATCTATGACTGGATTGATTTGACAATGTGGTTGAGACTGATTGACAAGGGAATTAAGTAAGGATGTTGCTAATCTTCTAACCAACATTACAAATCTTTTTTTTTTTTTTTTAATCTTTTCTTGCACTTTTTTTTTTAAACTATTGAAAAAAAAAAAAAATTTACATATTCATTTAAAAATACTTATTTAATCATTAAGCAAAAAGATAAAATTAAAAAAGGTTTCCATAAAGAATTTTGGTAGATATCTTTTTGTGGGCATAGTGTTTTCCATCAAGTAGTACTAGCCATATTTGGATATATGGCTCAGTTTGGATACACAAATATTTTTATCTCGTTTCGTCTCATCTCATCTTATCTTATTTTATCTTTATAATTTTTTTAGATTTTCATACAAAAATATAATAAATAATTCAACTTTTTCAAATTTTAAAATAAAAACAATACTAAAAAATATATTTAAACAATATTTTATTCAACTACTATTCAAAACATTTAATCTGAATTGTTTATCCAAACCCAACCAAGTCTCTCAGTTGATTTGAACTCATATCTAATTATTATAATTTTTTTAAATTTTTATATAAAATATAATAAATAATTCAATTTTTTTAAATTTTAAAATAATAATAATATTAAAAAATAATACTCTAATAATATTTTATTCAATTTTTAATTTTATCTCAACTCACTATCTAAACTTCTTTTAATTTGGAGAATCTTCATTTCCTTCAAAAGGGATTAGGATGATAATCCAAATTTCGATGAGTATAGGTTATATTTGGATATTGAGCTGAGTTGAGTATTTTATGAATATTTGTGAGTTAAGATGGTGAAGTGAGTTTTGTAAGACTCACTTAAGAAAGTTTAGATCTGTTTAAATATTAAGATGATTTTAGATGTATTTATAGAAAATTAAAAAAAGTAATGAGTTTCGCTTATAAAGATATGTTGAGTTGAAAAAGATTTAGAGTCTCATTTGTAAAGAAGTTTTAAATTGAGATTAATTTAATAATTTTAAAATTAAATGTTTAAATGTTAGTTTCAATTTAAAATTCGCCTGCATTCAAATTCCATACCGGCCTAAACCTCTTAAGTTCAAAATAAGATAATCTTTTCGAGTTTTTAGAAATCACAAAACATCAATTACCTCGTTCGTCGTTTATTTACTTGCCTCTGGCGACACCTGCCAAATAAAAGAAGTTCATGCGACTCGCTTCACTCGAAAGAAAAATAATATTTACGGTTGTGTGTATAAGTGCTATAATTATTTTAAAAAAAAAATAAATAATTACGCAATTTATGTAAAAAAAGTTAATTTTTTAACGATAACTCCTATTTTTTTCAAAACAATTCACTGCACTTAGTACGTAGGATCACTCCACCCTAAAAAGAACAGACAATACAAATTAACAACGGTGTGGGCCCATATGCTTTTTGCACCTATAAAAATAGGCGATCGATCGGTTAATTCAACGTAGATTACATCATGGTCGCTAATATGGGTTTGAGAAAAGGCGCATGGACTGCAGAAGAAGATATCCGTCTGAGGCAGTGCATTGGCGAGCATGGACAAGGAAACTGGCACCAAGTTCCTCTTAGAGCAGGTATTACGATTTACGAGAGAGAGAGAGACAGAGCGCCTAACTATTTAGTTTGCATTTCTCTCTCTAGATGGCTAAGAAAAGTTGTTTCTTCTATTTATCCCTGACAGGCCAGTAATCCGAGAAAATGTTTCTTGCATTTACGTACTAATTTTGCAGGTTTAAATAGATGCCGGAAAAGCTGTAGACAGAGGTGGTTGAACTATCTACGACCCAATATCAAGAGAGGGAACTTCTCAACAGATGAAGTGGATCTAATGATCAAACTCCATAAGCTTTTAGGAAACAGGTAAGTATCTTGTACGTACGTACGTAAGTAGAACTCCAACCGGTCAAAGATTGAAAACTGATCCAAATATAATCCGTTATAAAATCCAAGCTGGGCTATTGTTGCAAATTCAATGACATTCTCAATTGGTCTCTTTAAATTTATTTTTATTAAAATTGTAAGGACATTCTCAACAAAGTTGGATTTTGCTTTCTAACATGCAACGCTGGCTGTTAAAGTCTTAACAGGAGATGTCTGGCCTGTTACTTTGCAACTGGACACAAGCCGGATCCAACTCAAGAATTGCATGCTTGTGTTATTGTGATTGTGGCCCAAATAAAGTTAGGGTACTGCATTTTTTTCCCCAAGAGCCAAAAAAATTTACCAGGGTCGGGTCGGATAAGGAGCCCAAGCTTCACTGAAAATCCCTCCAGATCCGAAATGTATATATTCTTGTTGGATGGGTCATCAAACCGAGCCTCCACAAACACAACTAGACTGCGTACGTAGTAGCCCATCCATTATCTTACTTGGAGACTAGTATAACCACAAGTATCAGCCACCTGTCTATAAAATTGAAATCTCCATCCTGCAGCTCATAACTCATGTTCTCAGGCTACAAGCCCAACTGAAATTGTGCATAACTTCAGGTTTTCAAGTATAACATTCTTAGTTAACATATTTGCAGGATTTTTGTTTTCATAAATCTTTTTAAGAATCAAGTGTCCATCATTAAGAAAGAGATCGAATAAAATGATTTTGTATCGTTAAACTGTGAGCTGTCTCTAGTCTTTTGTGCTATGCTGTGGATTGGCCATGATTTTTGTATTGTACGTACATTGTATGAGAATTATTTTGCTGATGTTTCGAACAATTTTATTTTGAGTTGAATGAGGTGCCTCCCAGCTCCGACCGCAATCATTTTTTATTTATTACTTTCTAAAAAAATATAATTTTTTATAAGATGTTTTACATATTTTTTAACATAAAATTTATATTTCAAAGACATTTTATTTTATTTTTTTATATTTTTCTTTCACACTCCCGATCTCCACTTTTTTTTTTTTTTTCTAAATTATACATCTTAATTCCTTTTGTAGATAAAAGAAAAAGAAGATAATGCATGGCATTATCGCATAAGTACTAAATGAATATTTTGCTTCTATTTGAAGTCTTAATTAATTTGTTTGTGTAGATGGTCGTTGATTGCCGGAAGGCTTCCGGGAAGAACATCTAATGATGTGAAGAACTATTGGAATACACACATGCACAAATACGTGGAAGAAAAGCCAGTACTTGACGTGAAAAAAGTGAGTGTAATAAAACCTCAACCCCGCCGGGTCTTGTCCAAAAATCTAACTGTGTTAAATGGGAAACCTACAATCAGAGAAATCAGCTTTCAAACAGAGGATGATGTTAGAAATTACATTTCTCCAACAGTGATGTCGTCTGAGAATAAGTTTAAAAGGTCGACAGTGCAGTTAGATAACTTCGAAGGCAACGAAAGAACTACGTGTCCAATAAGTGAGCTTGATGAAGAGCCAAATCTTTGGTGGAAAAACCTACTAGATTACTGCGAAGGTGATGTTCATAGAGTCACATGCACCATAAGTGGGCTTGATGAAGAGCCGAATCTTTGGGGGGCAAACCTGTTAAATGACTGTGAAGGTGATGTCCAGAGAGCCGCATATACCAAAAGTGGGTTTGATGATCAAGATCCGAATATTTGGGCGGATGAAACGTCATTACTCCCCGAAGCACATGACTTAGTTGGGGCCACTTTTGATAAGGATGGCTCGAGTTGCACTGGGGCTGATCATTTGATCCCTTTCGACATTAATGGTCTGTGGGGTTTTCTCAATTAATACAGAATAGTGAATGATGACTAGATGGTTGTGTGGTGTTTGTACTAGTCTAGCTAGCTAGTAACCAAAAAGGATAAAAAAAAAAAAAAATCTCTCCATATATATTAAATATTAAGGCTTCCTCATGCTATAAATAAGATTTAGGTTATGTTGGTCATTCTCATGTATTTACATTTATTATGTTTTGATGAATTTGATTATGTGTTGAAGCAACTTACTGCGAAAAAAAAACATAAGGTCATCATTCAAAGCTTTGTATGTAATGAGACTTTCTATATATTATCAATGAATGAGTACTTTCCTGAGAAAAAAAAAAAAAAAACATACTGCGCTCCATGATCCCTTGCCTCAAGTGAAACAGTTCCAATGATACGTGCTTAATTAATTCAAGCCTAGCTTCCACTTTCATATACGAACACCGCTAATGACGAGCATGTTAGGGATCTCGATCAAATCCCTAAATACTATGATTTCCTCGCCTATGTTCTCCTTGTATTGACTGAGTGTTCGTTCATCTCTTGCTTGATTTTCGAACAATGGTGGCCAAAATGACAACTTTGGTATGGTGAAGTTAAGTGTTTAGGCTAGATGAAGTGTATAGAGTGATGAAAAATTGACTAAGTGTTTAGCTAGGTGAAAAGTGGTGCACGGCACTAAGGTGACTTAAAGGTGGCGCCACTTGAGGGTTTAGGTTTAGGGTTTGGTTGATGGTTTAGGATTTAGGAAATGGAAGATAGGTTTAAGGTTTGGAGGTGGGTGGCTAGGGCTGCCGAAATGTGGGAGAGGGAGATATTTTAGGAAAGATTCCTAAGTGGTAAGAATCCTTATGGAAGAAGGAGATTTCGGTTTTGAATTGTTTAGGCAAGTCAAAGGTTGACTTGAGTTGTTTTAGGAAAGAGAGATTTAAGGAATTGAATGTGATTGACAATTACTTAAATCAAGGGATTTGATTTGGAAGAGGTTAAGGATGCCAACAAGGTAAAGGTTACCTTATACGGACTAGGGTTTCGGCTAGGGTTGGTGGGAGTGTGAAGATGGAAAGTATTTTGGATTGGCTAGGATTTGATGCTAAATGGTAAGATGCATGGGAGTGGTTGGGAATTTGAAGATTTGTGGGATTTGGCTAGGTCAAAGGGGGATTGGATGAATGGTAAATATGGTAGGTGGCCAAATAAGGAAAGTAGGGCAAACACTTGTGGTAGTTGAAATTAGGGTTGAATGGATTGGAAGAGCAATGGAATGAATAGGAGTGTAAATTTAAACAAATAAACCGGTCCGGTTCGGACCGGTTTTACCAGTTTTGAACTGGTCCGGTCCAGAACCGGTTTTTATATTTTATAAACTGGCTGGAACCAGTCCGGTTTTGGTTTTGAGATTTTTTGGACCGGACCGGACCGGTTGATAAAATATATATAAAAAATAATATTTTATATATAAGTTTTATATATAATTTATAATTATATGTGAAATATATATAATTATATATTATATATGAAATAATTTCATATTATAATTTATAAATTATAATATAAAATGTTAATTTTAAATATAAACATTTGTAATTTATTTGATCATATGCTATTAATATAATTATATATAAGATAATGTTATTATAAAATAAAAGTGTAATCTTAAAAATGAAAATATAATTGATCTTGTATTATATAGCTATACTAATATATAGTTTATAACTAATACTAATATATACTAATATATAGCTATCTAATAGTCTAATATTATACTAATGTTAAATTTACATTTTAAAAAATCGGACCAGACCTGACCGGAAACCGGAAGTACCGGTTTGGAAGGGTAGCCGGTGCGTAATCAGTTTTGAAAAATACAAAACCGGTTATACTGGTTTGGTCCAAAATTTTATCTAAAATTGGATCGGACCGGACCGGTTACACCCCTAGGGATGAAGAACACTAAGAGCAAAATGATGAACACTCAAGAATAAAGCAAAATACTTGAGCACTTGAATGAACAAATGAAAATAATCCAACAATTGATTCACGAATTGCACAAGTGTTGAATAAACCTTATATATTGATAAAATAACATGAACAAAGTTAAACACAACTTGGATTCATGAATTGCACCAAGTTGTAAGACAAGATAGTTGAATCACTCCACTTCACGAATTGCATGGAATGATCATCTCTTTGAGATTCACGAATTGCACCCAAAAAGTCCAAGTGCTAAGCACCGATGGTGATCTCTCAGACAATAGTTCTCCCTCTAGGGTTTTTGCCAAAAGATCCTAAAGCAAGAAAAAGATGTCCTATTTATAAGCAAAAAAAGTTGAAAACTCTCAATATGTCCTTTTGAAATAAATGAAATAAAATAATTAAAATAAATAAAGATAATGGCATGGACCACATGGTCGTGGCATGCATGAGCCAATGGTTCGGCTAAGGTGGTGCATGGGGGTTGAACTTTGGCTTGATTTCATGCTGAAAATGCCATTTTTGAAGTTGGCTTGACTGTGGCTCGACCTTGGCTCGAGCCAATATTCGCTCGACACTCCGCTCGAGCGAATACAACTTGAGAACTCCGCTCGAAACTCGCTTGACAGTACACTCGAGCGAGTCTGCAACCTGAGAGCTCCGCTCGAGCAATATGTGTGCATATGGCCAAAGTGCAATTTTAGAGGCGATTTTACATGGGGGTCTAACAGAGCACCAAACAACAACTAAGATCATCTAGTTTGGGTACTAAGAATATCTTAGATATTTTCAGAATACCTCACTATTATTTATTATTTTATTGTTATTTTTCACTTATTTTTTTACTACTATTCAATATTCTATCATTATTTTTTATTTTTTCACTACTATTCACATAATAACTAAAAATACCTCATTATCCAAACGTAACCGCCACTTCCATTAACTTCTCCACTATGATCCTTCAAGTTTGTACAAGTAAAAACTATTTTTATTTTTTAAATTGCATTTTATTGGTTCTGCAATTTCAATATAAAGGCCATTGTGAGTGCCTGCTGCCTTTTATTAGAATTAACAAATCAGTGTGATTTTCTTATATATATAGCTTTAGTTAGTTAGAGTACTTAGCTTAGTTTGCAATAAATTTGTTAGTCAAACTGTTAGTACAAAGCCTTATTTGCGGATCTCGTAGTATTTTTTCAGATAAGTTGCTTTTACTTTATTTGTGTTCTTATCATCATGTGTATGTGTTTTTTTTTCCTTGCAGGTTTGTTTGTCTCGGGTTGGTTCTCCTGATGTCTAGTTTTGTTTTCTACCTCGTACTTTTTGGATATTTTGGATTTTTAATGATGCCTGTGTTTTGGTTTTTAGTTTATTTGTATCCCTCACGTGTCTTGATGTAACCACGATTTTTCTTCACCACAAGTGAGGGCTATCAATAAATTTAGGATATTGTCCTCTTTTTTTTTTTTTTTTAAGAGAAGCCTTAGCTCTGAATGCTCATGAGGTCTTAATAGACCCTCATATGTACAGAATATACGTTGCATTAATATCTTCTAACTTCAACACATTTTCATTCATTACTCTGTTTTTCATTTGTTAAGATGTTACCAATTGCTTTGTGATTTTCCAAACCCCTTGCATTTGATAGGAACACAAGTGAGCTCTTGGATATTAAGCTATTAAATGATCAATTGCATAACTCCAAGTTATCATCACAAATATTGGAAGATAATACTCTACCATCAGGAAATTCAAATCTTCAAGAACTTCACTCCACATCCATATCTTAACTACTCATGCATGTATTTCAAATATTTGAATTCAAACTTGTAATTGTGATTTCCAAAGATCTCGATAGATCTCATACTGTAACAGTAAATGTAACAAACTCATCTATAATATTAATACATGAATGGTCAGCTCAAAATTAAGCTGTGAATAATCTTACATGGTATTAGTTTCTTCAAGCCTAATTGTCATTTCTTGATCCTACTAGGGACATGCCTTTGCATTCAAAGAATTCATAGGTAGGTAGGAGACAACCTAGCGAACTGGAACATCTTTGTAGCCAAAGGAAAAGAAGGCAAAAGCGATTCTCATAGGTGCGGTGAGCAAAATGTACATATAAAAGAGTATACAATAATGGTGCATTTGGCAAAAAAAATATTATAGTGCAATAATGAACCATTCTAATTAGTTGATAATATTAGTTGATAATTTTGTGAAACGATTCGTATGAAAAGTTCATTAACTCTATCTATTTTATTTAGTTATTCAGTTAAACCAATGATTCGTTATTGTAACAGATAGCAACAACCATTTCATTTGACATGCATATTTTTTTATTTTCCAATAGATTTAAATCTTTCATTAATGGAAATCTTTATAGACCAATTTATGAAACTTCTTAACTAGATGGGAATCAAGAAAATTCAAAGTTAGAAATATTGCAAGATAAAAAGGATAAAGAGATATTCTGGTTTGAAAAACCTCTTGTTAATATTCTTTTCGACTATAAACAATGGAAGCGACCATTTCGATATATAAAAAATGATCGATTTGAAAATATTGAATATTAAATAAATAAAAATTAAATAACGTTTTTGGTAACTCTGCTTCCATATTATCTCCTAGCTTCACTGCTCCAAATTTTTCCCACTTGCTTACAATCAAGCTTGACAATACCAACTACCTTCACTAGGTGTCTCAGGTCCTTCCTATTCTTAGAAGTAATGATCTTCTTGGGATTGTGGATGGATCCGAACCTTGCCCTCTAAAGTACTGCTTGGATGATTGTCGCCGTCCTACTACCACTCTCAATCCAGCCTTTGTCCTTTGAACAAAGATAGACTAGTTTTATTAAGCTGGTTTATCACCACCACTGTAAAATTCTATAATGAAACAGAGGATTGTGAATGAAGACTTGTATTCATTTCTCATTTACTTTCGTGAAGATAAATGACTGTACAAATGGCCTATTTATACACTTCATTTACCCAAGCATATCTATAACAAACTTAACTAACTTAATTGTTTATTTACAATCAGTAGATGAAGCTTTCTGTTTGGCTGCTAGAGATTTTAATTCTAATTTCTCTATGTGGTTTTCCATATTCCAACACCCCCTTCAAGATGAGAATGTATATTGATCATTCCCATCTTGTGAACAAGGTGATGAAAGTTGAGAGAACCGAGAGGCTTAGTTAATATATCTGCTATTTGGAATTTAGAAGGAACGTGGATGATCTTTATAAGACCTTCTTGCAGCTTTTCTCTAACTAAATGGCAATCCAATTGGATATCCTTCGTCCTCTCGTGGTGTACTGGATTTGACGCAATCTTAGAGGCAGGTTTACTGTCTATGTATAGCAATGCAGCTTGAGTGTGTTCAATGTTTAAATCAGACAGCAGGTATTTTAACCATTGAAGTTCACAAGTAGTTGATGCCAATGCTCAATACTCATACTCTGCAGATGACTTGCTGATTGTGGGTTGTTTCTTTGATTTTCAAGAGATAAGAGAATCTCCTAGAAATATTGCAAAGCCAATGACACTCATTCTTGTATCAATGCAGCCACCCCAATCATTTTCTGAGTAAGCCTTTAGATGCAATAGAGACTTGGCAGATAAGAAAATTCCTTGGCCTGGTGTTACCTTGATGTATCTGAGAACTCTCTCTGCTGCCTTAAGGTGTAAGTTGCTAGGATTAGCCATAAATTGACCCAATGCCTATACTGAATAAGCAAGATCAGGTCTAGTAATTGTTAGATACAACAATCGACCCACTAGTCTTCTATAAGATGCTGGATCAGAAAGAGGGTCTGATGAGTCATTTGCAGTCAGTTTTAAGGTTGATTCCATAGGAAAAGCAGCTGGTTTGCATCCAAAAAAACCAGTATCTTGTAGAATATCAAGGGCATACTTTCTTTAACATAAAGCAATGCCTTTGGCTGACCTAGCTACCTCAATCCCCAAAACATACTTCAATTCACCCAAATATTTTATTGTGAAAGTTTTATGCAGAAAATCCTTCACAACAGATATAAGCTCTAAATTGGTGGAAGCAACAATAACATCATCCACATATATCAATAGAGTAATGAAATTATTTTCAATTTACTTGATAAAAAGAGATGAATCTGACTTTCCTTGAGTGAAACCAAATTAAAATAATGAAGTGGACAGTTTTGAGAACCACTGCCTTGAGGCCTACTCTAGGCCATATAAACTCTTTTTGAGTTTGCATACTTGAGGATTATTAGGTGTAGAGAAGCCAGGTGGTAGCTGCATATATACTTCTTCATTTAAGTCTTCATGCAAGAAAGCATTATTTGCATCAAGTTGATGTAAATACCAATTGTTTGATGCGGCTACAGCTAGTAAAATTCTCACTGTTGTCATTTTGGCAACAGGTGAAAAACTATCAAAGAAATCAAGTCCCTCTTGTTGAGTATAGCCCTTTGCCACTAATATAGCTTTATATCTATCCAATGTGCCATCAGCTTTAAATTTTATACGATAAACCCTGTTGCAACCTATTGCTGTTTTGTTATGAGGCAAAATTGCAAGTTCCCAAGTTTTATTAGTTTCAAAGGCTTTAATCTCATTTGCCATGGCTTGTTGCCATTGAGGTTATGAAATGGCTTGTTTGAAAGGTCTTGGTTCAGATGTAGAGGAGACAGCATGAACAAAAGCTTTGTGATTGTTGGAAAGTTTAGAATCAGAAATGAAAGATAGAATTGAGTCAGGTTTACCTGCAGAAGGACAGCTAGGAGGTTCATGGATTGCTGAAGATCTTTAAGTCAAATTACCACAATAATAGTTCTGCAAATAGTGAGGAGAATCCCTAATTCTTTCAGACCTTCTCAGATTTGTAGGTGATGGATTTGTAATATTAAAAGATGGTAATGAAACAGAAATTTCTGTAAAAGGTAAAGAAGAATTTTCTGTAGAAGATAAAGGGGAATTTTCTATGCTAGGGTAGTCATATATTTGAGGAAAATTAGGGAAGACAAATGGGATGTGGATAGAATTAGGAATGGATGGAAAGATGGATTCATGAAATATGACATTTTTGGATATGAAGGTCTTGAGAGTGAGTATATCAAGTACTTTGTATCCTTTTACATTTTGTGGATAACCAAGAAATATGCATTTGGAAGCTTTAGGTGAAAACTTCCCTCGATTGTTTTTAAGTGTGCTTGCAAAACACAAACAACCAAATACTTTGAGGTGCCTGTAATCTGGTTATTTGTGAAATAAGAGATAGTATGGTGACTGGTTATTTAAGATTGAAGAAGGAGTACGATTGATAAAATGGGTAGCTGTAAGAACACAATCTGTCCAGTAAGATAAAGGTAAATTGCTTTGAAACAGAAGGGCTCTTGCAACATTTAATAGATGTTGATGCTTTCTTTCAACTCTACCATTTTGCTGTGAAGATTCAACACATGATAATTGATGTATTATTCCATGCTCTTGATAAAAAAGAAGCATGTTAAACTCCTGATCATTGTCTGTTCGAAGAGTTTGGATATTTGTGTTGAATTGAGTTTGAGCATATTTGATGAAGTTGGTAAGTATAGATCTTGTATCAGATTTTAACTTCATGAGATATAGCCAAGTAAAATGACAATAGTCATCTATGATTGTAAGAAAATAGCTATATTCAGAATAAGAAACTGTAGAGAAGGGACCCCAGATGTTAACATGAACTAATTGGAACATTTTATTTTATTGACTGTTTGATACAAGATAGGGAAGCTTATTTTGTTTAGCTTGGGGGCATATTTCACATACATGATTTTGTGAAACTTTTACAGAAGGATCAAGATTACTAATTAATTGTAATCTTGCAGATGGAACATGCCCTAATCTAAGATGCCATATATGAGGAGTGATATTACAGGACTAAACTAAGACAGTAGAAGAACCAATCAAATTAGGCATTTCACTCTTATTTAAAACAGGAAAAGATAAGTGGTATAAACCAGATTTGACTTCAGCAAGCCCAATCATCCTTCATTTGCTCAAGTCCTATAAAATGCATTTGGATTAAATGAAGAACAATCCAATAGAATTATCTTTAGTCAATCTTGAAGCAGAAATCAGATTAATATTGAAAGAAGGAACAAACAATGCATTTTGGAGGGTTATGTTAGGAGAAAGTTTGACATTACCAGAGAAAATGATGGGAACAGATTGTCCATTTGGTAAATGGACTTTAGAAGGTTTGCTAAGTAAGCTTTTGGAATAAAAAAGATGGGGAGAACAGATCATATGATCTGTTGCTTCTATGTCAAGAATCCAAGTGTATGAATTCTTTGAAATAGAAACAGTATTGCAAAATGAGGATATACCTGAAGTGGAGACACCATTAGCTGTGGAATCAGTATTAATATTGGAGGTGGATAGGCTATTTGCTAGGGTAAGCTGATTTTTTATTTGCTCTTGAGAAAACATCATATTGGGAATGCTTGAATTTTGTTCCAATGAAGAAACATTGTTTGCAATGTGTTGTGCATATGATGGATTTCCAGATTGCAGATTGAGAGATCGTTTTCCTTTAGGACCTTTCCATCCAGGAGGATATTCAATGAGTTGAAAATATTTGTCTGCAAGATGGCCAGAATAGCCACAATGAGAACAGACCAAATTTGTTTTTCCTTTCTGCTTCGTGTATCTAGCACCAGTAGATGGTTGTCGTTGTGGTTGAGCAGCAACCATGGCATGAGAATCTAGGGAAATTCCAATACTGTTAAAAAGAGATCTTTGACTTTCTTCTTGGAGTAACAAAGAACATACTTTGCTCATTGATGGTATAGGAGATTGAAGGAGTAATTGACTTCTGATAGCTGAATATGAATCATGCAATCTAACCAAGAGTTTGATCACATAATCAGATTGTTGTCGATTTGTGAGATTCTTGAGAATATTGCATGTGCACCTACCAAGATTTTCACATTTACAACTTGGAATTGGTCGATAGTTGATATATTCATCCCACAAGGCTTTAAATTCACTGAAGTACTCAGTAACAGTTTTAGAACCTTGAGAAATAGACCTGAGGGATTTTCCTAGAGAGAAAACTCTCGGACCATCACTTCTGAGATATTTTGTCTTTAGTTATTCCCAAATATCCAAAGTGGTTGTGAAATAAAGAAGGCTACCACGAATTTCTTTGAAAATTGAGTTCATCAACCATGATAGTACCAGATTATTTGCTCTTAACCAGGCAATTCGAAGCCTAGGATCAGTATCAAGTCTAGGTTGAAGTAAAGTTCCATCAATGAAGGAGATTTTATTCTTGACAGTGAGTGCAATTAAAATCGATCGACTCCATGCAATATAGTTCTCACCTGTGAGGATTTTATACACAAGAAATGCTTCTGGATTATCAGAAGGATGAAGATAGTACTGGCTCGAAGAATTATCACAAGGATTCGGCATAGAGGAATTAGCCATAGAAGCTCTCTCAGAAGAATTTTCAGAAGGTATTTCAGAGGCCATACAAGCAAGAAACAAGAGAAAAAGAATTCAAGAACAGAAGAAAGATTGCAGAAGACTTTTCTTTACTCTGCTGATACCATGTAAAATTCTATAATGAAACAGAGGATTGTGAATGAAGACTTGTATTCATTTCTCATTTACTTTCGTGAAGATAAAAGACTATACAAAGGGCCTATTTATACACTTCATTTACCCAAGCATATCTGTAACAAACTTAACTAACTTAACTGTTTATTTACAATCAGTAGATGAAGCTTTCTGTTTGACTGCTAGAGATTTTAATTCTAGTTTCTCTATGTGGTTTTCAATATTCCAACAACCACCTTGTCTGTTGATCATCTCTGTAGTTTATGGCTTGTGATGCGTTTTTCATCAACAACCAAGAATTAAAATATCTTTCGGCACCTTTTATAATTTTGCAAACATTAACACTTTCACATATGATCGATTCATTATTGGCACAACTATTAGCATACAGTACTAGTTTTCCAGTATTTGTTATTATATATCGTACAATCATAATATTTTTTTTACTGTTTTCCCGGACGAATCCAACCTCGATCTCCAAAAATTCTGACAAATTATTGATTTTTGGTGAAATCAATTAGCTCTTTAATTTCAAAATACTGTATGAGGAAGAAAACTACCATAACAAAACGCAGGTCGACAAAAAGAAGGCTGGGGTACTGTCCCATCCCCTTCTCCCACAAAAATTATGGATGCAGCTTAACTTAGCAAAAAAAGAAAAAAAAAATCTAGCTAGAACCTTACAAATTTGGCCCCAAAAAGTAATTGTACGTGTAAGCAATTCATAATTTATAGTTCAAGTTTTATGCCATTTTTTAATTCTAAATTGTGGTGCATATATAATTTCAAGAATTTCTATTAATTATTTGAATATTCATGTTCTTACTCATTGCTTTACTTTGTTTGTAGATAATTGATTATAGGGACATGGGACGTTATATGAGTGCATGTTTGTAATGAGTGGTATATGGAGATATTATATATGTTAGAAAAAAGATCATGTGTATGTATTCTAGTCCGCCAAAAAATATGATACTAGCTAGCTATATAGCTCGATCCTTGCAGGCTATAACAACTCTGTAATGGATTAAATGTAAATAAGAAAGATCCCACTTCGAGGGTGAAAAAAGCTCCAAAATTTGAGAGAGACAAAGGACGGAAAAGCTTCAAAATACTTTCATAATAGCCAAACAACTGGCCCTCGGGCTTGTTACAAAGCAGGTGACCTTCATATGAGCCAAAGATCCTTCAAGGAAAATTAAGCAACTAATAGCATTCTTAATGGCTTATATATAATAAAAAGATATAAATTATTTAAAGAATTGATAAAAGGAGTTTCATCCGATTAGGTAAAAGAACATGTAAAATATAAATTTCTACAGTAACTCGCTACATGTAGCCGATACTGTTCATCCTTCAAATAATTTTTTATTATTTATACTTCATTTACTCACTCACTTCCTTTTACTTTTACATTTCAATACAAATATCTTTGAAATATTATTTATTCAATTTTTTCATATTTTGATTTTATTTTTAATTTTTACTTGGCTTATATATTTTTATTTTGTGTATATAGGATTGAACTATATTACATTGTATATTATAATATATTGCAAATATAAAAAAATATATTACAAATTTATTGGTAGAATTGAAATGTTTAAAAAGAATAAAAAAATATTATTTAAATGATATAAAAAAATAGATAAGCTGAAATATGATCTATTGTAAAAGCCAATATATAATATGTAAAATAGAAAAAATAAAATCTTGATGATGTATTTTAAAAGATAAGATAAAAAGAACTATTGTTAATGTAAATCTAGTGGCTCTAGATACGGGCCCAACCTAGACTCAATATAATAAGTAAGGCTTTAGACTCACAAAGACTCACAAGGCTGACAATTACACTACAAACTTAAGGAAGTAGACGGAAATGACACTACAACAACCGAAATAAATACTAATTCAACCGACTATTTTCTTAAAATAGGTATCTATACGAAAGATAAAGTTTTTTTTCCGTCAAAATCAGGCCCGGTCAACCCAAACAATTAGCTGCCTTCGGGTGTTAGGAGCATCTCAGCTCAGCTCAATTTTAGCATCCTCGAACATCCAAATGCACTTTAATTGCTTGTTTGGATGACAGAATCAGCTCAACTTAATCTAAATTTAAATCGAGTCTGCCATCCAAACAAACTTTGAACTGAGTTTTCATCCGTTCAACTCATTTTATACTGTAATAGATGTGACACGTGGAGATGAGACGTGTGAAGCGTCTGCTTTGAAAAAAAAAATCAACTAAAATGAGAAAGTCAATTGTTTTGTTAGAACTTGTAATAAATATAATTACTTGGGAGGTGAGCTTGTAAGAATGGATACTAACGTGCAGTGAATAGCCAGTTTTAGTAGTGAGGTTTTAGCAGTGCATAAATTTGGAATTGCCGTTGACTCAGGAGACAAAACTGACACGTAAATAGTACATTTTTGGTCGGTTTAAATTATTTTAAAACTTTTTATAAATATATCTAAACTCATTTTAACATCCAAACACACATAAACTCATTTTAAGTAGACCCCACAAAATCTATTCAACAATCTCAACTCACTACTATTCATAAAAAACTTAACTTAACTTAACCTAATTCAGCATCCAAACGCAACCTAAATCGAGCCAAGCTCAATTTGCTAGCAATTCAAAAAAAAAAAAAAAATTCCTGCATTATTTGTGTTTTTTTACCATTAATTAAATAATATATAAATAAATAATAGAATAAAATGTGGATACTATTGTAATTTTATTAATAATTATTTTGTTTTGTTTTTATTTTATTGTAATTTTTTACATGCATTAAGGGAATTTATTTTGATTTATATTTTTTATTAATAAAATATTTAATAAATTAATTATTCAATCATTACAACAACTTTACAATCATTGGTAGGGCCATACATTTTCAACTTTCCATAAATAGTACTAAATTCATCTTAACATTAAATATATCTAAACTCATTTTACATGGGTCTAAGTTCTTACAGAACTCACTCCACCATCTCAACTCACTACTATTCATAAAGAACTGAATTCAATTCAACATCTTAAAACAGCCTTAATCGAAATCCTTTTACTGCATGTATTACTCACAGCTCATTTAAAAACTTGAAAGAGATGATAAAAATTAAGAATGAGATGATATTGAATTGATTGGGCCGAATATATTAAAAATTAGAGTTAGTGTACATACAATTCCCACTTGGAGACTGCTCATGCAAGCTCATAAAATTATGTTTTAAAAAAAATTAAAATTACAATAATATCTTCTTCTTTTTTTTAATTCTCTTTTACCCCTATTCATCAATGAGATTCTACACGCAATTCCTCCTTCAAGACTATAAATAGAATTTCTCTAAAATCTATGGCCTTTTCTTTCTTCACTCGTTGATGAATTTTTTTATAGGTAGTACTTTTAGTCATGAAACTTCTTTTTTATTTTCTTCTATATCTCTGTGAATCTTGGTGACTTTCTAATTTTAATGTCCAAATTAAAAGATAATTGATTTTTTTACTTTGGAAAGTCAACAGTTTTCCTTAAAATTTTAGAATGTCCTATCGACAATTCATTTCGAATAGATAATTAGTTAATTTATGACCGGTTCTTTTATATTATCCATATCAAATAAGAGCAGTGCTATTTTGCTGCCTAAGTAACATCGTTTATTTTGACTATTACTTCAAAATGTTGTTTTCTTTTTTTAATTTTCTTATTCATATTTTATTTAAAAACATTTTTAAAAAATATAAAAAAAATCAATATACTAATAGTCACTTCCTTAATTATTAGGTAAAAAAAATAAAACTAAAAATAAAATATATGAGGTGTCAAAATAAAGGGACAAATGGAGTTGGCAAAATAGCATATTTCTTACAAAGTTTAGTAGAAATTCATGACCGATAAATTATTTTCATAATCTAAAATACTAATTATCAGCATAAGTTTCTTTTAATACATGATACATTTAATCATAAATTTTATATTTTCACGTATAAGTTTTGGCTCTAATTCCTGGCCGTAAGAATATATCATATGCAAGCTGTGTTATAAATACGACCAGTACCATATATACAAGGCCTTGGAAAACAAATTATACGACCCTACACCGTACAAACATATTGTCAGCAAATTAAATATTTCTTTTTTTGGAGGCTAGTAAATTTTCTTTCACACTCTCATCTTTCTTTTTTCTTTTTTTTTTCTTTTATGAATTTTTTTATCCAACATTCTTTTGTAGAAAAGAAAAAGAAGTTAATGCATGTCATTACCGCACAAGTACTAGTACTATATATATGAACATTTTGTTTATATTTGAAGTCTTTAATTAATTTGTTTGTGTTGATGGTCGTTGATTGCCGGAAGGCTTCCTGGAAGAACATCTAATTAATGATGTGAAGAATTATTGGAATACAAGCTGCATGCACAAATACATGAGAGAAAAGCCAGTACTTGACGTGAAGAAGGTGAGCGTGATAAAACCTCAAGCCCGGGTCTTGTCCAAAAATTCAACTGTGTTAAATGGGAAACCTACAATCAAAGAAACCGTC
This sequence comes from Pterocarya stenoptera, assembly GCA_003123785.1. Classification (NCBI taxonomy): domain Eukaryota; kingdom Viridiplantae; phylum Streptophyta; class Magnoliopsida; order Fagales; family Juglandaceae; genus Pterocarya; species Pterocarya stenoptera. The sequence continues at coordinate 175,581 of QEOT01003088.1, forward strand.
TTTCAACCAGAGGATGGTGTTAGAAACATTTCTCCAACAATAATGTCGTCGGTGAATACATGTCATTACAAGAAAATCGGTTATTTGCAGTGCTACAAATCGCAGCAAATAGCACTCAAAATCGCTGCAAATACTTATTAGTAGCGATTTCTGCATGCCGCATCTTCGTCATAACTGTTGACTCACTTTTAACTTAAAATAGCGAAATACAAATATCGTCGTGAAAAGTTTTTATTTGCAGCGAAAAAATTCGCTGCAAATAACTTAATGTACGTCACCAATGAACGTTATATTTCACTTCTTTATCGCTGCGAAAAAGTATTTGCAACAATAAATATCTAAAATATCGCCGCAAATGTCAATCAATTATTTGCAGCAAAAAATAGCACACGCCGCAATTAAATTTTAGCAGCGATTTTGACGTCTGCCGCAAATAATAATTCGCTGTAGTTTAATTTTTGTGGCGAACAAATATCGCCGCAAAATGTTTTTCCAGCGATATTTGTTCGCTGCAAAAAACTTTTACACGTTTATTTATTTATTTTTTTTGCGTTGAAGTTTATTCGCTGCAAAAAAATCTGAAGATTAACTAGGCTTTTTTGCGGTGAGTTCCTTTTGCGGCGACTGGAACTACCGTGAAAAAGCATTTTAATTTGTTTGCAAATGTTGTTTGCAGCAAAGCAGAAATCACCGCAATTGGCAAATTTCTTTCTACTATAGGTAGCATATAAAATTGATTTTTTTTAAGATACCTAATGTCCTGCTTCAACTCATTTAATTACAATATTACCAAATAGTAGTACTATACATCATAAGATACACTAAATATTACTTTAATCTAATACTTGAAATCATAATATATAATATATTTATATAAATTCAATGATCCAATATCCAATAAATCATTAGTACATCAGCCAGCCCTTTTAAAAGTGCTATACACTAACATATGGTGCATTAATGGAAGGCAATTAAGTACTATAAATGGGAGCAGCTAATGTCTCTTACAAGGTTTAAAGTACCACAAAAATATCCAAAATACAAATGTACTAGTTAAAACAAATGGTGGATGGAGTCCATCCGCAACTTTGCACATCGATCGTTGATTTGCGATGACCAGGTGATTGAGCGGCAAAGATCCAGCTGTCCGGAACAAGGTTATCAAGTACACTGCCTTCTACATTCACTAGGCAAAAGAAATCTCAAAAGTGACAACTTTTCTTAACATAAGTTGCACACAAACAAATATTATAGCAGAAATTTTATGTAGTTGCAAATATTCTTTGATTTCTTGCATGTTATGAGCTACCATGCATTTTCCCTTCTATTTTGTTTTCACACGTTTGCATGTAATTAACTAATTCATTATAAGAAACATGATGAATTCGTATGGGTCTCATATATCACAATGTATTAAATCAGAAGGAAATGAATTGATGGAAACACTTGAAGGAAAGTAAAGATGTTTCTATTTAGCTAAATGACAAACTATACAATGAGATTGGTCCTTGGACTTTACATTAGTTTCATGGGAATCAATTAAATTTATTCTTTGTGAAGATAAATGTCCTAATCTAAAGTGTCACATGTTGAAATCTTGATTTACAACAGCTTGATTGACTTGAGTTGGACTGGATAGACTTGAACATGGGATGTTGGTGCTGGCAGGTGGTGAATGCAATAGGTAATAGAGACCAGTATGAACTTTAGCAAGTCCAATCGTCATCCATGAAGAGAGGATCTGAATGAAGCAAATATCATTTAGGAAAATATACATGTATTTGGTCTTTGAGTGAGTTTATTAACTAAGATGAGATTGAATGTGAATGAGAGAACACATAGGACATCATTAAAAAATAAATAATCTGAGAGCTTATCAGTGCCTATGTGTGTGACTTGAGCATTTGTGTCATTAGGGAGTTGTACAAAGGCTTGAATGCAGCAGGAAGAGTTTGTGAAGAATGATGTAGAGCACACTATGTGATCAATGGCTCCTGTGTCTGTGATCTATAGTGTGTTATGAAAATCAACATGCTGATGTTGTGAAAATGAAGTGAGTTTGTCATGATTTTTGACATTGAAAAGAGAAGGGTTATGAGGTATGCTAAAACTGGAGAAACAATGATGATTACCTTCTAAGTTTGAGTAAGATATGGTTGGAGGATTAGGTTCAGAAATGGCTAGTGAGGGAGGTGCAGAGGTAGGCAGCAATGGTTTAGTCTGTCCCAAGTTCAGTTGAGGGAATTGAGCATTGACAAGATCCATAAGTTGTTGTGCTTGTGCTTGAAAAATGGTCAACTGAGAAGCACTTAGNCGATGACCAGGTGATTGAGCGGCAAAGATCCAGCTGTCCGGAACAAGGTTATCAAGTACACTGCCTTCTACATTCACTAGGCAAAAGAAATCTCAAAAGTGACAACTTTTCTTAACATAAGTTGCACACAAACAAATATTATAGCAGAAATTTTATGTAGTTGCAAATATTCTTTGATTTCTTGCATGTTATGAGCTACCATGCATTTTCCCTTCTATTTTGTTTTCACACGTTTGCATGTAATTAACTAATTCATTATAAGAAACATGATGAATTCGTATGGGTCTCATATATCACAATGTATTAAATCAGAAGGAAATGAATTGCTGGAAACACTTGAAGGAAAGTAAAGATGTTTCTATTTAGCTAAATGACAAACTATACAATGAGATTGGTCCTTGGACTTTACATTAGTTTCATGGGAATCAATTAAATTTATTCTTTGTGAAGATAAATGTCCTAATCTAAAGTGTCACATGTTGAAATCTTGATTTACAACAGCTTGATTGACTTGAGTTGGACTGGATAGACTTGAACATGGGATGTTGGTGCTGGCAGGTGGTGAATGCAATAGGTAATAGAGACCAGTATGAACTTTAGCAAGTCCAATCGTCATCCATGAAGAGAGGATCTGAATGAAGCAAATATCATTTAGGAAAATATACATGTATTTGGTCTTTGAGTGAGTTTATTAACTAAGATGAGATTGAATGTGAATGAGAGAACACATAGGACATCATTAAAAAATAAAGAATCTGAGAGCTTATCAGTGCCTATGTGTGTGACTTGAGCATTTGTGTCATTAGGGAGTTGTACAAAGGCTTGAATGCAGCAGGAAGAGTTTGTGAAGAATGATGTAGAGCACACTATGTGATCAATGGCTCCTGTGTCTGTGATCTATAGTGTGTTATGAAAATCAACATGCTGATGTTGTGAAAATGAAGTGAGTTTGTCATGATTTTTGACATTGAAAAGAGAAGGGTTATGAGGTATGCTAAAACTGGAGAAACAATGATGATTACCTTCTAAGTTTGAGCAAGATATGGTTGGAGGATTAGGTTCAGAAATGGCTAGTGAGGGAGGTGCAGAGGTAGGCAGCAATGGTTTAGTCTGTCCCAAGTTCAGTTGAGGGAATTGAGCATTGACAAGATCCATAAGTTGTTGTGCTTGTGCTTGAAAAATGGTCAACTGAGAAGCACTTAAAACAGGTGTTTCATGACCTGAAGTAGCAATTTGACCCACACAAGAACCACCAAGAGCAACCTGGTTTGCAAAATAAGGCGCAACAAGTATTCCAGAACCATTTCCAAACTTGGATTTGGTAAATTTGAAATTGGGTGGGAACCCTATTAGTTTGTAACATTTATCATTTTTGTGTCCTATCTTCGCACAATAGTTACAAAATAAATCTTTTTTCTCATTTTTCTTTGAGGAAGTTTGATAAAGAAGTAGGGCAGAGGTTTCTATGGTAGGTAAGACCATGTTTCTTGCTTGCCTCTACCTCTGCTCTTGTAAAATTAGTGAAAAAGTTTTATCTAGAGAGGGTAAAGGACTCATTAAAATAATCTGTCTTCTAACAACATCATAGCTATCATTTAAACCCATAAAAAACTTAAAAACATTATCTCTTTGTTGAACTTCACCAACATTCTTTAAAGCACCACAGGTACATAAACTACAAGAGTAACAAGAGAAAAGTCTATAGCTATGCAGTTTTTCCCAAAGGGCATTAAGCTGTTTGAAGTAGTCATTTACAGAAAGATGGCTTTGAACAATGCCACTAAGCTTGTGTTGAAGGTGATATATCCTAGCTTCATCAGGTTGTGCAAAACACTCATTGAGTTTGTCCCAAATCTATTTAGCTGAGATCATGAAAAACATATTAGAGACAATGTCCTTGGAAACATAATTTAAAATTCAAGCAAGGAGGATGTTGTTGCATCACAACCATGACTCATATGAGGGGTTTGATGGGTCAAGATTGGGAATAGTTCCATCCAAGAAACCTAACTTATTTTTTTATTGAAATAGAGAGTGGAAAAGATGTGCTCCAAAAAATATAGTTGGAGCCAGTTAAGGGTGGTGAAACAATGATAGTGTTTGCATTGTCATTGTAATGCAAGAAGAATGGGCTGTTTGGATCTTCAGTAGGAGAAGAAGAAGAGGAAAAAGATGATGTCATGGCTTATAGATTGAAGGTTGATTGGAAACTAAGAAAGTAAAGCAAGAAACTATTCCTGCTCTGATACCATGTTAGAAGAGGAGCAAAACGCTGAAATGAAGAAGAAATGCAGTAGATTTCTTGATTCTCATTCAAAGTACCCGACATACAAAAAACTAGTGTATGTATACATACTGTAGAAAATAAATAGAAAGCTGGCTAGTTTTATCCTCCAGAGAATTACAAAGAAGATTCATGTACAAGTGTGTGAATGTTATAAGTGTATATAGTGCATTCATGTAGTGCTGCTGGGAATATGTTGTCCTGCCACGGTAGAAATTTAGAATTTAAATTGTTAATTAGTACCGTCATCAGTGCACGAATTTTGGTAGAAAATACAAAGCCAATTTTTTTTATAATTTCCTAGCTACGGCCACTTTATAGCTAGCTAGAGTGCTTGTAATGGGCCGTGTAATTGTGATAAGGTACTAGACTAGTCGTGCTTCACCGCAGCTGATTACAATGTTTTGCAATGGGATAGATAGTACTGTTTCATTAATCTTGTAGCCTTGCTAGCCTTTTGTTCTTATTATTATATATCGGACGTTGTTGCTATAGTTATTGTTATGATGCGACATTTTTTATCGGTCAGCCTGGGACGGATGATAGAAAATCCTCGAAAACAAGTTGTTGCGGGGTCGACTTTTCAGACTTTTTGCGGCTCAAAAAGACATTTGTGTACAAGTGCTTGCTTATAGGAATTCTTGTTGTAAGATGTCCAGTAGAGAGTAAAAGCTACGAACGGTCGATCGAACTCATATCTTTTACCGGGAGGAAAAGAACTGATCAACCAGAAAATTTAATGAGTAGAACTACTCGTGTTTTTTTTTAAGGAAATTAATCTTTAGAGAGTATAATAAGACTTATTGTCGCGTGCATTTCATTGATATCTAAAGGAAAGTGTGGCATCTTATTACAATCCACCTCCAATTCTTTACGGCATTTACATTCCAACATCTTCTCAAATTATAATTTTTTTTTTTTTTTACAGTAAACGCTTTCTACAATTTCGAAGGTGATAAATATATTCATTATATAGTCAACATTTTAATATTGTGGACCTGATCGATAATATTTATCTTTATATATATATATATTACTCTCTTTCTCGGAACCCCTTCTATTCCCTCCCAATCCTTTTGCTTCTCTAATTCAATCACAAATCATAACATCTTTTTGCAGTTTCCACTGCTTCTAACTAGGCCAAACTCAAACTTAGTAAAATAGCAGTAGAAGTAAACTAGCTAGTACTCAATGATCAACGTGCACAAACTATCAAAACGCCAAAGAATTCAGAAGATTTCTCACGAGACCCTTTAATATTTAGGATAAAGATAGTCTGCCGCCCAAGTGTACCGCTTGGGCACTTTTTTTTTTATTTTTTATTTTAACACTAAAAAGGAAACGGCCATGCATGCATATATGTGAACATTCATATCCAAGCAAACCTGTTCTTAGCTAGCTAGCTAGGACGTTACATTCCTATTTTCGCTGCTTTCACAACTTCACTGATCAAACAGCTATCTAGAATAGTGTCGGGAAACGGGAAACTGCAACATGCCCAAACTAAACTACGTTAATCTAGCATATCTCTAAACTACGTAAATCTTTTTAGAATTTTTTTCATGATGAATACATATAACCTCCCTTTGGTTCTGAGACGAACGATCTAACCACGTTTCATCATTTTCTTGAATTCCTCGAAGTTCACGTGGGCATCGCCGTCGGTATCGACGGCGCTGATCATTTTGCAACAGTCTACCATCGTGCACTTCTCGCCAAGACGCTTCAGCACCGAGTGGAGCTCACTGGCTGATATTAGCCCATCCTTGTCGAGGTCGTACAATTCAAACGCGTCGCGGAGCTCCCTGGTGGAGTCTTGCGTGCAGCCCGACAACGATCCGCCGAAGTGGAACTCCACAAACTCGTCGAGGTCGATGAAACCGTCGCCGTCCTTGTCGACCTCGGACATTATGCTCTTGACCTCGTCGACGGACGAGGTTCTCGACCCGAGAGCGTGGAGAATGTCTTTGAGCTCATCGCACGATATCTTACCGTCACCGTTCTTGTCGAACTTGTTGAAGATCTTCTTGACCTCGTCCATGGAGTGCGAACAGAGTCGAGGACCTGCTCGACTTTCTCAACGCCAATATAAAGAACAGAGGCGGGGAGACAGAGAAAGAGAAATATTGGTAGTATCTGATCGGCGGGCTTATTTATATATGTATTAAGGTATGTAATTAAATGCAAAGGTCCACGCGGTTGGGTATACGCGTTTGGAGGCATTGAGTGTCAAGATCACCCAAAAGATATTTTACTTGCGCATGATGTGCACTGATCAGGTGTGATTGGTCAATAGTTGGAGAGCAATATCACCCAAAAGATATTTTACTTGCGCATGATGTGCCAAGGCACTGATCAGGTGTGATTGGTCAATAGTTGGAGAGCAAGAGCATTTTGAAACGTACGGATTTAGACAAGCAAGGATTCAGAAAGCGTATATAAACCAATAAAAGTTGATTATTCAGTGTTGGGATGGATACTGTGTGCGCATTATATTTGGAAACGCGTGCTCTGGTTTTGGTCCTTTGGGAAGGCAGCTAGCTTGTGGCTTACGACAAATAAAAAATCTACATAATTTTTTTTTATTCATTCACATTTCATATTTTATATATATTTTTTTATCAAATATTTTTTATATAAATAATGAATAAAAAATTTAAAATAATTTAAAAAGAATAAAATAAAAAAACATGTTAAAAATTTTAAAAATTAAAAAAAATATATAGAATATGAAATATAAAGTGTGACCTAAGTTGTATAGCAAAACTCATACTTGTTATTCTAATTTATAACTCAAAGCATTGCAAGAAGATACTCTTTCTCATCAAAATGGATTTGTTAATCATGTGAGAGAGAGAGTAACCTGCGGATTAACATCTAAGTATGCAGCTTTGTTTAGGCCTGTCCATCTAAGCCAAGTTTTTTTTCAATCCAGAACAAACCTAGGCCAATACCGGCATAGAAAAATCCGGCATCTGATTTTTTTTTTTTTTTTGAATGTTTTAATTTCTTTTTTTTTTTTTTTGAATGTTTTGAAAACACGGCATTTAACAATGATCCGAGAGTACACACTCTTTGCAATTGCCTAACCTATTTTTCCATCGATATCTAGAAGCATTCGAATTATCTACACATCATTAACATTAATACACACAATATATATATATATAT
>QEOT01003088.1:185910-207794 GCA_003123785.1 Pterocarya stenoptera
CTGGATTTCGGATTTTAAAATCCGGTTTCATTCCAGTTAGCCTCGGGTTCTGGTCCCCGGATGATCAGTATTAACTTTGTTTCGCAAACCCATATATAAACAAGAAATTTCATAAGAGAGATGTTACAGAGTGACTGACCATCGTGAAGGAGGCAGAACGGTTGAGGGGTTAAAAATTTAACTATGAATACTACGTACTAAGGGACCATAATTTTAAATTTTAAGAAAATATAGAAAAAATAAAATTGATTATTTAGTTTTTAAAAAGTGGTTTTGATGTCTGTTACAAGATTTCAGAATTTGAATTTTTACATAAATAATGATCTAATTTAAATAGAAAAAGATAGCATATTAAATATTTATTTAATCATATTAAATATTTATGTACGGTTATTATTATTTGAAATCATCAAATGAATAAGAATAATCGGGTCGTGTTAGTATGTTACTCCACTCACCTGCTTGTTTCCGCTCTCTTATCCACGTTCGCCACGTGGCAACCATATATTTATATTAAAAAAAAAAACCGATTCTCATCTATTCTTCTCCCAGTCCATTCAAACAATAAACGAAAATGAAGTGTGCTTATCATATGGAAAAGGAAAGAACTACGCGAAATATGAATGGTTCTTTATCTTCTTAGACTATGGAAGCTTTCAGGACGAATATTTGGTCTTCTATTATACCTAACAATGTCAAGACTTTTATTTAGAAGGCATGTCACAACCTATTGCTTACAGACGTGAATCTTTATAAATGAAAGGTGTTGGAGAACCCAAATTGTCATGTTTGTCAGTTAGAATCCGAATCTACAGAACATATTTTGTGGGAGTGTTCTTTTGCACAGTATGTATGGGCTAGCTGCGGTATGACCCTTCAAAAATCCTTTGTGCAACACCAAAATTTTCAGCAGTTCTGTATCCATTTTCAGCAAAGGCTTTCTAACCAAGGTATGGCGTTGATGATGTGTGTAGCACGTAACATATGGCTGAGGAGGGATTCTCTTGTTTTAAGATCTTCCTTCGATCATCCTTTACATTTATTAGCTCTTTTACAGCACCAACTTACAGAATTTCAGGATGTGCAACACCAATACTCGTGCTGTTTAGGCTCATTTAACATCACCTCTTAAATGGCAGAGGCCATCTAATGGCTTTGTTAAAATTAATTGGGATATAGCTACCTCCAAGGAGAGTGGTAAGATTGGTGTAGGATTGGTGGTTAGGGATGACATAGGTGAATTTTTGGCTTGTAAGCAATCTTCTCGGTTTTCCTATTTTTCTCCAAAAGATGCTAAAGCTTTGGGAGCTTTTCTAGTTGTTTTTTTTTTAAAAAAAAAAGGATTTGGGATTTACACGTGTGGTTTTTGAAGGGGATGCTTCTCAAATTGTTGCTACTGTGAACAGTGAAATGGAGGATTTGAGCAGCTGTGGTCATATAATCTCAGATATTAGACAACTGCTGGTTTTCTTTCCAGCTTGGTCTTTCACCCATGTAAAAAAGAATACTAACCAGGTGGCTCATTACTTGGTAAAGGGAGCTATAACTTTATCTGCCAATGTAACTATTTAAGAAGACAGTCCTTAGGCTGTTCATTTGGGCCAATATGGAATCCAAATAACTGGCTTCCAATTACGGGTTTCGGCCCGGAACAAATCCGGACCAATATTCGCATAGAAAAATTTAGGTACACTCAGTCAGAACTTTTTTTTTTTTTTTTCGATTTGAATATTTTGATGTTTTTTTTTTTTTTTTGTTCCTTTCTAGCAACTAAATGGACAGAAACTCAAAAGAAAAATACATATTATGTCCAATGAACTATCCATTTTATGGGTTTTTTTTTCACTCTCTTCTCCATGTAGCTTTTTATGGGTGGTTAAGGAACATGTAGGTTTTTATTTTAAAAATTAAATAAATAAAGTTTGAATGCTGTATCAATATTTTTTTTTTCATGAAAATATATTCAACATATAGGCTTTGATTTAAAAAATAAAAAACAACTGGGTGCAACTCGGAACCCAGGTTCCAGAATTTTAAAAACTGGTTTCAATCCGGGTTTTGGCCTGGGTTTGACCCGGGCTAACTCAGTCATGGGTTCCAACCCAGGTTTCACTCTGGGTATACCCAAAGTCTCAGGCCGGAACTCGAATGAACAGTACTAACTGTCTCAGTCTATTTATTCTTTTATTTGTGTTGATGCAACAGTTTAAGCAATGAAGTATTTCTGATGTGTTGTAAAAAAAAGAAAGAAGTAAATGAAAATGAAGAAGCAAATCAGTTTCAATTACCGTCCAAGCTACCGCCCTATGCACATCCATTCTCCTTCCCCAAATCAATCTCAAGGGAAACGAAGAATAATTTTTTCCGTCCAAGCTACACCCTTGCGCCCGCTGCTTATCAAGACTAAGCTCTTAGATTTGTGTTTTATCCTTTCCTCCTATTTTTATTTTCTTTTAATGTTTGAGCAAAATTAATCAAATGGCATGAAAACCTTGACCATATCTTCTCCTGTCAAAGTGAAACATTTCATAAAAAATAGGGGTCTAACTGATCCAGTTCAGTCTGATTTTGTACATTTTTTAAAATCGAACTGGTGTATATCGGTTTTGAAATTTTAAAAATCAATACAGGAACAATTTATTACCGAAACCGAAACTTCTGATTTTTTCGATTTCGGTCTAGTCCGGTCCAATTTTTTCAATTTTATGAATTATCAATATTAGTAATAATATGATGTTTACATATACTTAATTATTAGTCTATTTATATTATAGTATAAATACATTATTTTATACTAATTAACACATACTAGTATAATATTGAATTTAATTATAGTCTATATAAGTTCTAGACTTTTTATATGAATATATATGATCAAATGTGTAAAAATCTATTTATAAAAAGAACATATATTATAATTTATTATGTCAAAAATGTATCATTAATATATATAAATATTAAAAGTAAGTTTATATTAATAACTTAATATTAATGTTTATGTTTAAGATTAAAACTTTATGTTATATTAATTTTATATTATAAGATTAGAATTTTATAGTATATTAATTAGTAATTTAGCATATAATATATATAATATAATATAAAAATTAGAAATATAAATATCGGATTCGGTTGATTTGAAAACAATTCTATTAGGTACAAACAGTTTACGCGTACCAAATGCTGACATAGGAGCCTTTACATTAAAAAATAAAAACGAAAGAAGGTGTTCAGAAATCCATTAGTCTTAGATGGATATGTTACCTTTCTTTAGAACATGTGCTCTAGCAATATTAGCCATAGGGTATGAGATGTTTTAATACCAACGACTTGGGTGAGAACAAAATCCAAAGAGGTAGAGAGCAGTGTGCTGAGTATAAGCCGATTGTGCTTATACCAGCAGTCATATTCAGGATATAGAGTTGGATTTGGGGTGGAGGAGGTGAGGAGCTGGGGAGGGTATGTAATTTTGCCATCAACAAATTGAAAAAGTTTCTGTCCACGGAGGTAGGGTACCGGTTGTGCATTCCTGGCGAGGTAATTTTCTTTGGTAAGTTTAACTTGGATGTGGTGCAGGGGGTAAGAGTAGGGGCATTTACTGGATGGGTGGTGGATGAGGCAGAGATTGACATATAATGGAGGACGATAATTTCAACTTGGTTCTGGATAACTTCCCGTGAAATCTACTGGGAGCATTCTGTTTATAATAATAATAATGAATTTAGTTTACATGCATGAGAATTTGAATATGTGGAGACTTACAATATGATCATGATTGTGGGCTGGTATACAACGTAATCAAATCTAAAACTCACTCTTTTATTTTATCACTTCTTTCTATTTATCTCTTGTCTCTCTTGGCTTATCTTTAGTTAAAGTTGCTGAGGCTTGTTGATCCAGATCAGCTGGTTGATTTTTATTGGTAGACAATGTCTCAATAATATATGTGTGCACACATACACACACATATCTATACACACATATATACAGTTCTTCTATATACCATCGCAGTGAGAAACTGCGGGAGAATCGGCTGCCTTGACAGCTAATATATTCTTAAAAAAACAAATAGATGAAGGGAAATCCTTAGGAGATCGCTTTGCAGATGATAAAAAGTTAAAAAGATTTTCTTCCACTTTACCCTACTTCAGTATAGAAATCAAATCATCAAGACTATTATCAATCAGATATTCTTTAAAGAAATCTGTAATAAAAGAACTATCCCTTTGGCCACAAGGTTATCCTTAAACAGTGGCTAGAACACAGTCTCTGGTGGAAGACCAGATAGCTTTTGAGAAAAAGCAAATGCTGTAAAATATGCTAGCTTCTTCGTCTCATTCTCCTTAAAAAGCTTCAAGGATTGCAGAAATCGTCGCATGAAATTTTCAAGGTTTTTTTTTATGAGAAATGGGGTCTGTCTTAAAATTTTCTGTATGTAAATTACAGAAGGTAAATAGCTTCACGTTTAGCATCACAATTTATTTTAAGAAGATTTTTTCTTTTTTACTCTTTTTATCTGTTCAACGAAAATAAATCTCGACCGCGAAACTAGAAGCTCGTTTCACGTTGTTGCCGCTCAGCTCATCACGTTCCTCTTCCCCTCTCCCTCTCCCACTGTGTTTCTCAATTTTGGATCTGCGAGATTCAAAATTGGAATTGAAGGCATTCTTGCCGGTTCTTCGGAACTACTTTATTTTCAGATTCTAAAATATTTCTTGATTTGATTGTTTGAAATTTGTATTTTTTTGGAGCTTTTGAATTTAGATTTTTTACGATGCTTGGGGAAGATGAAGGAATTTCTGTGCTTATGGAGCTGAGAAGAAGATGAAGGAATGTTAAACCGTTTTGGAAAAAAATGAAACGGTACCATTTTATTTAGTGCCAAAAGGACACGATTTCCCTAGCCGGTTACATCTAGCATTTTTCATATATATGTATGTTTGTATGTATATGTTACCTATTATATCTGGAAAACCAAAGGATTGGTGATCATGATGGACTATTAATCAAATAATCTTCTTACGACTTGAATTTACTTTTTCGACCATGTAGAAAGTTATGATGTATTTGTAACTCCCCAAACCCAAAATCATAAATAGATAAAATTTCTCTTATATTTTTAAAACTCTCTCTGTTTACAGATATATATATATATATAAAATACACAACCTCAAAACTATTCACAACTATAATATAATGATTCTAAAAAATCCATTCACATGTTCGGCCAGAGCTATTAAATTTTTAAATAATTACAATACAAATAATACGACAAAAACTGTCAAAGTAACTAAGATATGACTATAAGAAAACTCTCCGTACAACCAAAACCTTCTTCAAGCAACAAAACCATCAAGCTCCAAAACTTCCAACCTTAATCAACTAAAACCAAGTCTAATCTGGAGTCTTTGGGTCAAAAGCTATCATCTCAAAAGAAAAACTTTCTACAACTCTGAAAAAGATGTAAAATAAAGATGTGAGCTGCCACGTTCAATAAGTATCAAATTAATGGGAGCGTGGGAGTTGGCAATTTTCTTGGCTATAAGAGAGTGAATAAGTTGCTAATAAAAAATAATGTGAGCGATACAATCTTATCTCAAACAACATGTTCAACCAAATACCATATTCAAGGCCACATGATAATAGGAAAATCACCATTATACCACTAAGATATGATGCCATAAGGGACATTAATATACTATGAAGATATCATGATGCGAAGACATCACACCACGAGGAGCATCATACATGTCACAAAGACATTCATATCATGGGCTCAAGAATAAATAGCATGCTCACATTTAACTTCCAAAACTTAAAAAGCCACATAACATTTTTCAAACATTCAAACCATTACAAAATTTGCACAATTCCCACAAGCAGTGCCAAAATAGTATACAAGTGTGCACAAATTCAAAGTTTACAAAAAATTGAAATATAATATCAAAGTGAACCATTCCAAACAAACAAACTAGTTTTTTTTTAGCAAAAACTCATTAAAGAGCCACTTACTTCAATTTCTAATCAAAAGTAATCACACGATATTTCTTTGCCAACGGTTACTTGGAACATATTTCAAGATCATTACAATAGGTCAACTTTTACACTAAAAATGATCTGATTTAACTCTTAAATTTCACTCAATCATTAATAACATGAATTTAGACTTGCCATAAATGATTACTCTCACAATTGATAAACCCAAAATTTCTATATTGTAAACATGCTCCCAGACAGCACCTATACCAATTTCTATTCCCTTATTAATATTATCTCAATGCAAATAAGTTCTAAACTTAACCATATAATAGTGACATAAACATGGATTAATTCTAGCTAATATCCATACGTAAGACTTACTAATTTATCCTAAAGTTAAGTCTAGATGAAATTTAGATTGATTTTGAAAACATCCAGAAGTTCAAAAAGACTGATCAAATATTCGATCTTCCAAAATTTCACCAACCCCGAACTATACACACCCACCCCTAACACTCGAGTATTTAATTCATCTTCAACATACCCCAACAACATAATTAACTAAATACGTTCTCAACAATTTAAAATACTAAATTTTAGCCAATTTCGTATTTGAAATTCATTAAATATACTTCTTATAAGGGACAAAATTTATCTAATATTGTCACCGGTGGTGATAAAACGGCGTGGAACAGTGGCATGGGTAGAAAGATAACGTCGCAAAAACAAGAACCGAGAGGGAAACAGAAAAAGAGAGAAACAAAAATAGAGATAAACAGAGAGAGAGAGAGAGAGAGAGAGAGACGAGAGACTGAAGAGAAACAGAGACGAGAGAGAGACAGAGAAAGGCGGTGACAGATGAGTCATGAGAGAGATGTGTGAGAGACAAGAGGGAAGAGGGCTACGTTACGGGAATTTTGGGGTAGGAAAAGGGAAAGTGAGGAAAATAAAGGGGAAAATGGGGTTTTACACTGGGCTGGGTTGGGCCTAGGCTTTGGGCTTGGGAATTGGGTCATTACAGTATCAATCAAAACAAATGCTCATCCACTCCTCTTACGTCCTTAATTTGCAGATCGACTCGACTTAAGTACAACCATTGTCAGCTTGTATCGTGGCCCTTTGTCGAGGAAAATTTTAGATTCTAATGACAAGCTAGCTCAGAACTCATTATGCATGTGAAACTTAGAATTGTTCTTAGCATCTGAAGTGGGCCCATAGCTTGTTCCTTGCACTTTCAGTCTTCTTTCTTTTGTTCTCATATATTTTGTACTTACAAAGTATTCCCTTTCTAATTTTGTAAAGAAACTCGATAAAATTTCAGAGTTTTGTTTAATTTTTTTAATATTGTCGTGTAGATGGTCGCTGATTGCTAGTAGGATTCCGGGAAGAACAACAAATGGTGTGAAGAATTATCGGAATACACACCCTGAAAAGAAACTAATTCCTCTCACCAAAGACGTGGAGGAAAAGAGAAATGATAGAATCACCAAATTTTTGTATATCTATTTTGTATCCATTTTTTTAATTTATTTTTTATTTAATGATTAAAGATGTATTTTTTAATAAGTTTCTAAATTTTATCTTATTTTAAATAAAAATATTTAAGAATATTAAAAAATGGTTGAAGAAAAAAGAACAAAAAAAATACACCATTCAATATCCATTCCGTACGAAATTTTCTGCAGAGTAGCACGGCTCGAAGGAAAAAGCGCAGGACAACGTCAGACTGGATGTAATAAAACCCCAACCCTCTCCAAAAATTTAACTTGGTTGGGTCAGAAAATTAGCGTAATGTACACATTTTCCAATATATTTCATAATAATGTTATAAGATGAGAGTAATTTTATAAAATGAATATTACTTTTATAATATATTTTTCCAGAATATAAAATGTTTCAATATAAAATATTGTAAAAAATATCGTGTGTTAATTATTTTTTCAGAAAACTATAGTTGAAGAAAGCAGATTTGATGTACCTACAACTTGTCAGATGACAAGCAAAGTGATGAAAGAGCCACGTGCACTCTGACAGTAAGACTGGCCGCTTAGATGAAGAGGGCCCCTATATTTTTAAAAATAAAATTAGATAGGTTAAGAGTAAAATTAAAAAATTAAATAAAATATTATTAGAATATATTTTTTAATATTATATTTATTTTAAGATTTAAAAAAATTAAATTATTTATTTTATTTTATATGAGATTTTAAAAAAATTATAATACTAAAATGTGAGATTTTCAATATTTTCAAAATTTTAGATTTTAATCTTAAAAATAAACAAGTTAAGATTCTATTTGCTTATATAAAATTTTTATCTCACTTTATCTCATTTTATTTTAATTATTATAATTTTTTTAAAATTTTTATATAAAAATATAATAAATAATTTAATTTTTTTAAATTTTAAAATAAAAATAATATTAAAAAATATATTTTAATAATATTTTATTAACTATTATTCAAAATATCTCATCTCTTCTTATTTGATATGTCTATTCAAAGCCAACCTAACTTGGACGAAATTGCATCCGAAGCAATTAATGTGGGGGGCATCGTACCTCTGGTGAAAATGACTTGAGTTGGTTGGGGTGACTTTTCTTGACATGAATGGGATATTTGGATTTTGTCCCATGCAGAATAGGGATTAATGATGATCATGATCATGTACCGGTCAAATTTACTTAAATTTGTCTAGCTATTTTCATAAAAATAATTAAGGGTCGTATGCTCATGTTTAGTTATAAGAAGAAATACTAATTCTTCTAGCTAGGCATATGCATGATATGCATGCTTCCTTGCGCTATGTACGCAGTGTAATTAACTTGTTATATATTTGGGTTCATTAATTCTCAGTATTATACATGTAATTTACCTATTTTACGCAGCATGATATATATGATTATGATTTAGACATGAATTGCGCTTCATATATATATGGTGAAAGAAAAAACTAGGATTCCGTAATTACTCGAAACGAAACAAGCCGAGCAACTCTGCCGTACGTGTAATAAAGTCATGCAAGGGTAGCTGCACGTCATTTTCCAAATGGTCTAGTTTTAAACCTTAAAATGGTAATCACAGCTATAGTACCATACGGTATCTATATATAGAACCTTGCCTGAATTGAATTAATAGTAAAATATATATATATATCAATTAATATCCGAGATTTGAGAAGGATCTGTCTAGGGATCATATTTTAATAATATTTAATTTGTTCGTTTGTGACGAGAAATCAAAGACCTTCGACAGCCATCACAACCACGGCCTAGACGTTTTGACGTACTCTCTTGTTTTTAGCAGCTTGGTATGCAGTGTCGTTTGTTAATATTGATCACAAGATGCAGACCGTGATGTTAAATGCTGTCTATTTGCGTGTCGCCGTGTCCCCGGGACCATGCATGCCGGACAAGGAAGCTGCTGGATGCTGATAGCGACTAAACTACTATTTCGGTTCTTCAATTTTGCTAGCTAGCTATATTTGGTGATGTCGTTTTTGTTGTCCTAATCTTTTATTATTATTATTAACATTGGGTGTTCGATCGGGATGAAATTTAGACTAATTAATTCCATGAGTGCATAGGTAAATACAGCACGTTTTAATTTAATAATTAGTTCAAGTTCAAATTAAATTATATGATTTTTATTTCAATGTCTTTTTCCGAGGAAAACAATCCTACCAAGAGCACGTAAAAGTTAGCCCAACTCATGTTAATCGAGCATAAGGGATTAAAACATAGATATGTCGGTCCATTTTGAAAGTAGTAGTAAAACACTTAAATAGCCTTTTGAAATTCATTAAAAAGACTTCAGAAATAGGGCTAAATTGGTGCCGCCATCTCAGGAACCAAAGAGGGAAATCAATCTTGAATTTCTTGACAAAATTAAAAAACCAAAACTGTGTCATCTCTGAAATTTTGAATAACCAGGCATCAATGTAATCATAGTAACATTAAACAATATTAGAATGGGAGAGCTTTTTGGAAGTATAGGGATGAGTTCCTCATTTTTCTTCAATAATAATATTCAAGATGTAGACACTGTAATAGATCAATTTGGTTTTATTAATCTTATCATAAATGGGTTGAATAATAAGAGTAACTGTTTGGAACATGATAGCAGAGTAGTATTGAAGATTTTTTCAGGATTCTCAGAAAGTCAGGGGAAATAACTGGAACCAATTTTAAAAAGATGTAGACCTATTTGGTTCAACATAAATCAAACTCTAGACAATTTTTTTTATTTTAATATAATCAGTTTTTGAAGTAGGGTAATATTGGGTGAAGGTAATGGGCTTAGCATAAGGATCATAAGGTGTATTAAGAACAGATGAAAATGAAGCAGGTTTAATAATAGAAATACTACTAAGAGTAATAAACCTATTAGCAATATATAATGGAGTAGCAGACTCATTTCACTACAAGAAAATTACTTATTTGCAAGCAGTTATTTTCATCGAAAATAAGTCTATTTTTGTCGCAAATAGTCATTTTCGTCACAAAAAAATAGTTACAAATACTCGTTTTTCTTGTAGTGAATTTTTAATAAGCTTAATGTCAGTAATTTGGGGAGGAGTGACAATCTTCTTCCCATTATCTTTTTCCTTACTCATGATTGTGGCAAGAATTCACGAGTAAGAAAATCAAGAATAGAAATTTGAGATCCTTTAATATATTCAATATCAAAATCAAATACACTTAAAATAGCTAGCTATATGGCAAAAAATATGCATAGAAGCAATATTTTCAACGTCTTTTTCTAAAACATATTTAGCACTTTTACAATCAATACTTAATAAGAATTTTTTATTTAAGAAATCATTTTAAAATTTAGAAATACATAATACTATAGATAAGATAAAATTTCTTTCTTAATAGTACTATAATTGAGTTGTATATTATTCCAGACTCCAAAATAGAAAAGAACAATTTGTTCAAGTGAGTATGGTGAAACAGTTTGTTTCAGAATGCCATCATATGTGTATGGTTAAATAGAATGAGAAAAATGATCATTCACATATTGATGTATGGTGTAGAGATGATGAGTAGCATTTATCATTTTATCGTTATACAAATATCTGTGTGTGATGGGATGTTATCAACAACTCTAGTTGGGTTATATTGAACGTATTGAACAAAACTGATAAACGATTTACTTCATCCAGCAGCAATTTTTATTTTTCTTGCCTTTACATGCTTTTCGGTGATAAATTCTAGCTGGCCGAAATAGTACTGATCTTGACGTTAGGTTTAAGGAGCAGCACCGCCCACGTATAATATATATAGAAACATGCATGGTTGCAACTTGCAATTCTGGATAATTTTCCAAATGGATTGGGTACTTTAACCATTAAAATAAGAAAAATTCTTATCATACTACCATACACCCCACTCTTTATGAAAAAAAAAATTATAAATATAAAATGTGAGTGAATATTACTGATGAATAGAATTTCTCTTAAAATAATGGTAGTCAATCACAAGTCTGCCGTACAATCTGGGTATTGATGGGCGATCGACTACGCTTCCACCATGCACACCATGATATTAATGATGGGCCTTTATCGGAAGGAATTGACCCTTTCACGGGTCCATGTACGATACTGCGTAAAACCATGGCTGAAATAGTAGAATCCTGGCCCAGAACCTTTCCTCGTTCTATAACATGTTCACGTCCGTCGATTTTGCGACCTTGAAAAGGTCTGGAATGCATTGAAAGAGAGAACAACCATGCACCTGAACTTTTCTCTGAAAAAAAAAAAAAAACCAAGCACCTGAACTAAAAATCATATATTTCAACCAGGCCGCTTGGGCATGATTCGCTGGCCCTTCATAAGCGCACCCCAAGTGCACGTGATCTCTTTTTCCGACCGCAAAAACTTAAAGAAATATCTCATTCAAGAAAAATTTAAAGAAATCTCTCTTTCCCAATGTGCAACATAACACACTACAGGTCGGCTCTTCTATCAAGTAAGTTTGGCAATTGCTTAGCACCCCTAATGGAATAAGGTTCCAAAAAATAAATATAGAGTAGAAATTTAAAAAATATATATATCCAATAAAAAATTTTAATTAACTCAATGAGAATGGAAATATAAACAAGATCAAATAGATATTGAGAAAACCTTTTGACCAGATCGGCTTATAATCCCCTAAAAACAATCCACCAATAATATTTGGACATGTACACATTTCATCTTTATTTTTATGTGACCGCACCTCACCCAATAACTGGCTTTGCCTTTCATTTTTCGTCCATCTTTGTTTTCATCGAAAAAACCCAGATTCTCTCTACTCTCTCACTCGATCTCTCGATCCGAAAACTTCATGCCGTCTCTCACATTCTTTGTGCATGGTGGCGAAGTTCAGAGAGTGAGAGAGAACTATTAAACTGAGAAATCGACGAGAAGGGAAGATCATGATAGGGCTCACCGGAATAGCGCGAGGTGACGGGGGGTTGCCTGGTCAGCTAGTTCTCAGCAGCCTGGGTGGTTTTCCAGTTCACTCTGCGGCGGAGACGATGGGCAACGCAAATCCCATACAAAATTTGTTACTGCCAGTTGGGAAATATATCAGAGGATTAACATATGATCAAGACATTGTGAAGGGAATGAAGACTTACCATCGTCATCCTCTGTGGTTGGTTCTGTGATGGTTTGTGGTGAGTTGGTTATCTCTTGTTGAGGAGAAATGGTGTCTTGGGCTATTTGTGTAGGGAAATCGATTTCACTATGCGATGGGGGTCTCTGGTTGCGAGGGCTTTGTCGATGTGAAGGAGAAAATTTTGTGGACGAAAGAGAAGATTTGTTAGTGAGGGTTTTTGGCACTCAAATCCGTCTTACCAGTTAGGAAATTATTCAAACTAGGAAATCAAATAGAGGGAAGAATTCCACACAAATAAAATCACAATATGAAAGTAAACAGATTTTTTTAAAATAATAAAATACTAATATTAATATTGCAATGGAGTTTTTTCATTGGATTAGTTTCTAAAATCGAAGGAGAGAGTGAGGCTCTGACGATCGTGTCTTGGTGGGAGAAGTGAGCTTAGGGGTGAGAGTAAGGCCCGAAAAGGGCAGGGCTTTTGTGTGGCTGCAACTATTTTGTTTGTAGTGTAAATTGTGACGTGGCTGCTTTTGATAGGAGGGCTGTTTATTAGACATAAACAGCCGAACCGCTTAGAAGCGGACCTGATTAAAAGTATCACTTATAATAATTATTTTACCTATTCTCCTTTTAAGAATACACTTATCTTTTGTCATTATTAGTTTAATATATAATTAATGTGAAAATTATAAATAACAAAATTTAATTTTTCAGTACTCATAAAAGGTTTTTGTATAATCATTTGAAAAGGTAAGGACTCATTTTTTTTTCAAATGTGTAAGTTGTTTATAGAACTTTATTGACAATAATAATTATAATTGTGTCTAAGAGTCTAAAGTACTTGTAAAACTTGGTTTGATAAAATTCTCTCTAAATTAAAAATTTTATAATAAAGATTAAGTCAATTATTAATTGAAAACGTGATATAAAATTTTAATCAATAATTTTACTTTACAAAATGATAGAAATTATTTTTAAATAAATATAAATTTATTTTATTTTATTTTTTAAAAAAAATCTCACTCAAAATTTTAGTCTTTTAAGTCCTAGAGCGTATTGAGCCGCTTAACACACATAAGTATATATAGTACTTATATACGAGCTGTGCCGCTCTCAACTGATCTTAAAAAATATTTGATGTGCCTTGCAATGTGTTTGACTGTCCAATCAGCTGCAAAGTGTGGCTGAGCAATTTCCTTTGTGAGTCGTGACTAGCTATCTATCTGAGAGAATCTGCATGTTTAGGTTCTGCATGTCACTACAAGGAAATGACTTTTCCCAGCGATTATTTTCGTTGGGAAAAGTCTTTATATCACTGCTATTGATCTTTTCTAGCGATTTAAAAATCGCTGCTTGTTCGCCGGTATTATCTCTCTGCTTATGATCTACCCTAATGGAAGCTAATAATCGCCGGGAAAAGTTACCTTTTCCAGCGATTTTTTTTCGCCGAAAATTTCAAAAAAAACGCTGCAAATACACGTATGGTTTGCCTATTAAATCATTGGGAAAATATTTTTTTGGCAATTTTTTACCGTCGCTAAAAGTATTAAAATCGCCGCAAATAAACATTTCCGGCGTTACGTGCACATCGCTGCAAATGACCAATTTGTTTTAAAAACTCTATTGCGGCGATTATAAAATCGCTGTAATTGATTTTTCCCAGCGATTATTGAATCGCTGCAACTGAGTTTTTGGTTTTGAATATCCAAATCTAGCGATTTCTAAATCGCTACTTTTGATATATTCTCAACGATTTAAGATCGCCGGAATTGCATATTAAAAACTGAAAACTCAATTGCAGCGATTATAAAATCACTGAAAATGTACATTTCCCAACGATTTTGAATTATGGGTGCAATCACTCATTTGCAGCAGGTAGTTTTCGCTGGAAAAAGTGAATTTCGGCGATATATGATCGCTGCAAATAAGTTTATGCCACAAAAAATTATTTTAGGCGAATTTTAATCGCCGGAAATAGTGTTCCAGAAAATTTAAAAAAAAAATAGCACAAAACAGAATACAAGAAAAATATACTATACATCCAAGTGCTAATATCAATTAAGAATATGGAAGCTTTATTTTCCCATCATTGGTAAGGAAAATGTTAGTTGGCAAAGATTCCTTAGAAGATATACGACCAAAGGGATATAAAAACCACAGATGTTATCAAAAATCCAAGTCAATCAAACCTCTATAATCTCAAGTTAGAAAAAAATAAAAATAAAAAGCTTTCAAACAAATTATGGTGACACAGAAACAAGCCAATCTATGAGAAAGGGTTTTACAAGGGCCATATTAGGCTACATGAAACATAATGAATATAGAAATAATTTCATGTTATACTTCCATACTTGATGTTCTCTTTTCTCATGTCTCAAATAATCAGCAGATGATGAAGCTGTAGTTTGTGCTGATTTACCGTCTGTCATCATAGTTGTGAAACAATGAGACTCTACTTGTGATGGTCATTGTTGCATTACTACATAAAAACTCATGCTGATACTTCACGGAAATTTAGGGTAATGTAAGAATGATTGGAGAATAAGTTTTTACAAAACATTGAAATCAACATTGATACTACACTACAGTCCAATGCAGCAGCGCATAACTATAATTCTAGAAGAATATGTCAGCCTCTAAGGTCTACTTATTTTCTTTGGAAATGGTATCTATATTAATACCAAAAAACCAACAATGATCCAAAATATTTCTTTTGTGATAATGTAATTTCAAATGGCACTAAAAGTCTACAACTATACATGCATATATATATATATTTTTTATAAGATACATGCATATATATATATATGTAACATCTACCAAAATAGAAATTATTCATTGCCCATAATGTGAAATGTAAATTTCACCTTCTCGAGGTCTTTTGCATTCCAAAGCCTAAAAGAAATATGAGCTATTTTTTTTATAAGCGAAATATGAAATCCTTTTGTTGGAAAAAAGCAACATGATTTAGAGTCACTAGTAAAATGATATGTAAGTTTGTGCCATGATGTTTATCTTGGTTCTGAGCTACTTTTTTATC
The DNA here is from genome assembly GCA_003123785.1 of Pterocarya stenoptera. NCBI lineage: Eukaryota > Viridiplantae > Streptophyta > Magnoliopsida > Fagales > Juglandaceae > Pterocarya > Pterocarya stenoptera. The sequence goes on from QEOT01003088.1 coordinate 201,537, forward strand.
TTGCATAATGCAATTTGAATTTGACAACAGATCGTGATTTATCTATTAACTTTAAGCTAGTTTACCACATCTTAGCCATACCTGCTGATTTTTATGGGTTAATATTTAGGATACTTGATGTGCATTTTTGAAGAAAACCTTGATGAAGCCACACTGGTGGAACTTCAAGATTTTTCGTTTGCTGTAAGTAAATGCTTCATTTAAATCAAATGAATAACCTATGTTATTAGTGTGGATTTTTCTAAAGAAAATACGTAGCTGTCAAATATAGTTCTCTGATGTGGATGGGGAGACAAAAAGATTCTTTTACCGTACCCAAAGACAAGAGAACTGGATGACCTGCTTGGAGATATCTATCATAAAATCCTAGGTATGCAGTATAATTTTCTCCCGTTTTGTATTTTCTTTTGGAGAGATTCTTAGTTTTAATTGTTTATTAGCATATTTATAGGAAAAGTTGGTGTTTAATATTTTGAACCTGTGTAGTTCCATAAACTGTGTGCTTTACCCCACTCTGTGGCTGCTTATTGATATCTAGAATAGACATTAAGAATAACAACAGAGACTCTGTCTTATTAGTTCTAAGTGTAATGCTTTGATTATAGACGGCACCAAGAAACCAAGCCAATACAACTTTATTCCCTCATCTCCATTCATTTCTTCAAGGTATAATAATTTCATGTTATACTTCCATACTTGGCACTAAGTCAAGCCATTTAAACTCCGCATTCCAAGCATTATAAAGAAATTCATAAACATGTCTAATAACATACTTGTTGCCCAATAATAGTCTATTGAGTTTTCTACATTAAAGATGGGTCATAACCATGGATTAAGAATGTATAGATGATAGAAAATTGCTAGGAATTGAAGGAACAAAGAGTCAAAATCTAAAAATTTCACCAAAATAGATTTTGGATAGCTTTTAGTAACCTTAAAAGTTCCAAGAAGTATGGAAAGCTAGAGCTTACTTGATGGTTGGTTTTGCCCTTGTTTTTCTGTAGTTTATCACACAAAAAAAGTAACTTTAGTTGAGTGGATAATGAAGTTGAAAATGGAAATGAAAGTGGGCTGATTTGGAAACAGATTGTATAGCAGAAAATTTATGCACAAACTTGTACAACCAATAATTTATTTATATACTTGTTTCAAAATCTCCCTCCTTCAACCATAATCCCAACTACATAAGCAAAGGAACTAGTATTAGATGAAAAATGTAAGATTAAATGGAGTTGGAAGACACCATGACAGAAATAGTACAGAAAAATTCAGAACTTGAAATTCAGAAAAACACTACGCAAAAGAAATCTCCAAAGTGACAACTTTTCTTAACATAAGTTGCACACAAACAAATATTATAGCAGAAATTTTATGTAGTTGCAAAAATTCTTTGATTTCTTGCATGTTATGAGCTACCATGCATTTTCCCTTCTATTTTGTTTTCACACGTTTGCATGTAATTGACTAATTCATTATAAGAAACAGGATGAATTCGTATACATGGTTTCAATATATATATCAAGCTAGCTTGCCATTCTCATCGTAAGAAATCTCATTATTAATTGTATATAAAAGATCATTGCTAACCGATGATACACATGCACTTTATATATATCTTAATTTCTATATTTCAATTCTTTTCTTCAATTTCAGATAGTTGAAAACTACTTAATTTGCTTCATGTATAAAGAAAAATAATAATAACAACAATAGCAATTTAATTAGTATATATCAATCTATTAACATCATAAAATATCAAGAAATACAATTAATGTAACTAGCATTCCCATAAGCTGCAAAGTAAACCTCAAGATCACAATGGACCAATAAAAAATCCTGACAGCCCCAAAAAATATATATAGCCTCATTTATGTTTGGTCAAATTGGGAGCATCCCTATAATCATTTATAAACCCAATGCCACCTAGCAAGTAGCCAATGTATGAATTACACAACATAGTTCCAATAAATGCATATTGCATAAATCACACAGCAGATTTTCTTCTACCAATCTCTCTAATCCAGGAATATTGCCTGAACACAATCATACACCACAAAAATCTGAAAGGGATACAAAGAATGTGATACCTTTTGACATGTGTCTCAGTGAAACTCCTCCTTGTTAGGTGCCTTGTGGAAGTACAAGTAACCTCCAAAAAGTTCATCTGATCCTTCTCCAAGTGCATCTATGCCTTCGTGGTATGCCAAAGAGAAATTAAGGCACTTAAGTCGCTAATTGGTTGGATGCACCTAATAGATCCAAATCCTCTCCAGAGAAAAACACAAGTGATTACCTGAACAATGAAGTGAAACTCATGATGACGAGTTCCAAGATAATCTGCCACCTCCCTGGTAGCTTTCAGATATAGAGAACCCTGAATATCAGAATAGGCAAAAGTGAAAGAGATCATCATATATGTACTCTTTAGTGCATGCATGTTTACCATTAATTCTAGAACCAGAAAAAAAACAACAACATTTGTTTTAGTATTAATACAAGAAATTTCTAGTATCATTGATCGATGATCTTAAAATGCTTGAAAAGATGCAAGGAAAGAATATCGAGTACCCATATATAGATCAAAATAAATCCAAGGAGGCCGTTGTTTACAGGTTTTAAATCACCTATATATAATTAACCACCGATAACTAATCGGTTTCAAAAATAATTAAAAACATGGATGGTAGCTAGCTAGTGACATTGGAGTACAAAACTAATTTTTAAAGCAAAAGTTTCTGCGATTGTAAATTAGTACCATGATCCAATTTACAAGAGAAAGTAAACATAGCAACCACCGTGAGATCTTAGAGCCCCCACGCCCCAGGTAGCTAGGTTATAGCCACTCTGGGATAGCCTTTAGAAGTGCTATCGCTATTTAATATAAGCATATATGCCAAAGTCATGTGGAGGATTTCATTTGAAAATGTTTTGTCTTATATTTTCATTATTTAAAACATAACTTATCAACTTAAATTGATTGAAGTTGAAGATTGATGCAATTGGAGTCAAATGAAGAGGCTTGATGTTCACATGAGTTTAATCACGAAATATATCTAAAAACATGATTCCCTTTTTTCTATGTTCTTTCTTATCTCCAGCTAAACCATAACTTGAATTATTTTCCATGTGTACGTTTGGGTAGTGAGAATTCATACATATCCAAGGATTAAGAACCAACAGCTTGCTTAACTCTGACAATTTTTCATCCAACAACTAGCAGATTTTTATTGCTGGCTTGAGGCTAAACTGCATCTAGAGAAATGGCATGCATGTGTGGTGCACTACAAGAAAATCAGTGCCAATCCAAACCCCATGCATACTTCTCATTTATGTGTGTGTGTGTGTATAACAACTTGAATATCTCACAATTAGATACTTGTAACAATGGTGTAAATTGTAACCAAAGAAACCTTATTATTATTATTTTTTGATATCTTATAAAATTTTATTCAAAGAAATAGGCATAAGCCCAAGTGCACACGACATATACAAAGGAAATACCTACAACTTCCAAAAACAAAAAATGAAACAACCAGCATAAAGCTAAAATAGATGCAGAAAATTATCCAGTAATATTGTCAAAGACACAACTAGACATAAAGGAATCTCGTGGCCGGGCATCATCAAAACCCTTCATGAATATTATTATGTATCAGAGAACCCAGTAGAGCAATACGTGCATAGTACAGAAAAATACAAATAAACTACTATTAATTACAGCTAGCAGAGACCAAGGAGAGGCCTGGAGCTGCAAGGAAGGGGGAGAGGCTTGGGAGAATGATTTTACACCAGCAGAGAAAGGTAGAGATTCCGAGTGTGAAAATAGCTGGTTTCCAATTAGTGTTACTGCATGGGTCTCCAAACTTTAAAGTGAGACGTTGGGGGGAAAAAACTCAAAATCACTCAAATTTGATTGATCAACTATGGCTGTGTTTTTAGAGGAACCAAATAACCACTCAAAACCGCAATCGCCGCAATAATATATATGTAACTAAATATGAATTCAAATGAGCAAATATTGAATAAACAGTTCTAAGAAAGAAATTATAATCACTTTGAAACCAGCCCACCAATCAAAGAGCCATACAAGCTCCAACCACAGCAATTCTGCAACTACTCTGTTGGTCCTATACATATTTTTTGATATAGGACGAACAAGTGAAGAAATGTACGTATATGCATGAATGCTAACATAGTAGTACTACAACAGGTGCGGATATTTTAGGAATAGTAGTTAATTTGTTCAAGCATACCCGCTATATATAGCTCATGATATACTCATAATTCCTTCTTCAAGAAACTCATTTAAGATAGTTTTTTTGTGACCTCTAAATTATACTTCAACTTACAACGTTATCATTTAATTCTCAAGGGACTATCGTATTTATATATATATATAAAACCATATATGAACAAACCATATAAGGGACTATCATATATATATATATATTCTCAACGTTATCATTTAGTACTACTGGTTCAGCTTAATGGACCACTATTTAGTTGTCAAATCCTGTTTAATGGTGCTTGATGCATGTCATTAGATCAACGAGGGCCAACCCACTAGCAAAAATAAGGGTCAAATTCATAATTCACCAATTACATCACACAAACTGTTAATAAATACTATATAATCAGCTTTTATTTTCCTTGGGGGGGCTTTTACAGAAACATATATACCATTATACTAATTAGAGGACTAATTAACAGTAAACACATGCATGTTTGGACAAAAAGTATTAGGAAATTAAACATGCACACAGTCTTAGTATACTTAGCTTATGTGCCCTCTGTTTCATTACAGCAACCGTAGCCATTCATCCGGCCCATTAGTTCCCAGTACAACAGCAACACAAATAATTCACATTACAGCCGTAACCTTCCATTCCCACCATCTTCACAACAAATATTACAGGAGAGTTACAAGAGAACTCTAACACAATTGCAAAGTAAAATCTCCTCAAACTCAAAAAAAAAAAAAAAATCCAAAAGCAAACAAAACCCTAGAGCTGCCAGTATAACACCAACATCTTTCACACAAAAATTGAAACCAAATCCTAACTTCATGTTGATAACCCAGATCCATTAAAGTAGCAATCCAATTCTAATCACCTCCATCACAAAGCACCTCACAACTCTAAGCCACCAACACAGACAACAAAAACACAATAATCTTGTTTATTATGCACTCTTGTAGCACAAAATAGAGAGATGAGAGAGAGAGAGAGACGGTGGGGGAGAGATGACCTACCGACGAGGACGAAGCGCATGGTGGAGCAGGACCGAGGAGGCGTAGAGGTCGCGGAGTAGAACAACTCCAGCCCGTCGGCGTTGTGTACTCACACTGAGACTTTAGAGAGAGAAACAGAGAGAGGGAAATAGGAAAGATCGTGAGCGAGAGAGAGAGAGAGCGGAGAGGAAAACGGAGAGAGGAAGCCAGCAGTCCCCCTAGGGGTGGGGTTGCGAAACAGGGGGGAAATGAGAGAGGGAGATATCGGGCGGGAGGGAAAAATGAAAGAGATCGTGCAATCCCTAGTATTTAATTTGAAAATCATCTTTCACGGCGATTTTATTTCGCCGTAAAATACCTTTTCCTTTTCTGCAGCGATATTAAAGTTAAACAATCGCTGCAAGAAGTAACGTTTTCAATTGCATCGAAAAATTATTCGCCGTAAAAAGTTTCATGAGTTTTTGCAGTGAATATTTTCGTTGCCAAAACTACAAAACGTTACAAAAAACCATTTTATTATTTGCAGCGAATTTTTTCGCCGCAAGAAATAAAAAAATCGCCGGAAAAGACTATATCAGAATCTTGATGAAATTTAATCGCAACGATGTAAAAATCGCCGCAAAAAATCTTTTTTCTTGTAGTGTGTGTTATTGCTTATGGAGCCGTACGTCCATATGCTGCCATGCATAGCTTCAACATAGTTTGGATTTGAGCTGCTTATATATTAAACCGGTCTAGATTGAAACTGGGGAACCTTCATCGGATCATCTACATAAAGCTAGCTGCTGCTCATGTACTTCCTGTGGTCTTATATATATGATCACTTCTGATCTGATTCACAAAGACATGTAGGCAATTAGATCCTTTTTTAAAACCCTCAAGACATGATCTGCATTCTGCTGTTTGCATCTATTTGCATGCAGCTCTTGGATTACCCGCTATACCAGTTATCCGCTTTACATCAAGCTTTGCTATCTATAATCTATTTGCCTGCAGATATATCTGATTTTGTTACAGATCAGAATAAT
>QEOT01003088.1:207847-221437 GCA_003123785.1 Pterocarya stenoptera
TTTTTTTTTTTTTTTTTTTTTTTTTTTAGTGATTAAGAAAATATTGTTTAATAATATTATAATTTTTTTAAAAATAATTTTAATAGTATATAAATAAAAAAAAGTATCGTGTAAATAGTCGGTTTAGGCCACAATTGAGCCGCCCCTGCTGGCAGCTTGAGACTAAACACAACCGACATTGTGTCAATGTGGAATTAGGTGAGATTAACGTTAGGTTGTTGTTGAAATGTGAATTTTTAATTTGAAGTTAAAGTTAAAAATTAAATAAAATATTATTTTTTAATATTATTATTATTTTAAAATTTAAAATAATTAAATTATTTATTATATTTTATTTAAAAATTTAAAAATATTATAATATTGAGAAGAGATAAAAGATAAAATTTTTATATCTTTCAAAACTAACCTAAAGAAGATAAAGACTGAATTGGCAATGCTACTTTCTGAAGGGTAATGATACACTTACCACCACTTCACTACTCTTTTATTACTTATATCATATTTGAAATTTTTTATTTTTTTTATCATTTTCTTTTAACTATTTTTTTAACATCCTTAATCATTAAGAAAAAATTAAAAAAATATATAATTTTACTAATAATCATTAAGTAAAATAAAAAATTAATAAAAAAATTAAATAAAAAAATAATAAATAAATAGTAGGAAGGTGGTAATTCTATCATTTCCCTTTTGAATGGAGGGATTGATCTGACAATGTGGTAGAGACTGATTGACAAGGGAATTAAGTACTACGTACGTAGCCATATTTGAATAGGATTTTTGCTACACATCTTCTTATTATTTATTTCTTATTATTTATTCATATTCTATATTTTATATTTTTTATATTTTTTAATATATTTTTTATTTTTTTTAGTTTATTTTTTAAAATTATTTTAAATTTTTTATTCACTATTCATATAAAAATATTTGATAAAAGAAAAAAATAAAAAAAATATAGAGTTTAAAGTATGAATGAATAGTATGAGGTTGTAAAGAGTTTTTGATTTGAATATATAAAGCTCAGATTTGATATATAAATCTTTTTATCTTATTTTATTATTATAGTTTTTTTAAAAATTTTCATACAAAAAAGTAATAAATAATTCAATTTTTTTTAAATTTAAAATAAAAATAATAATAATAAATATATTATAATAATATTTTATTTAACTACTATTCAAAACATCTCATCTGAATTGTTTATCCAAATCTAACCTAAGTCTCTCAACTGATTTCAACTCATATCTAATTATTATAATTTTCTTAAATTTTTATATAAAATATAAAAAATAATTTAATTTTTCTGAATTTTAAAATAATAATAATATTAAAAAATAATACTCTAATAATATTTTATTCAACTTTTAATTTTATCTCAACTCACTATTTAAACTTCCTTTAATTGAGAGAATCTCCATTTCCTTCAAAAGGGATTATGATGAGAATCCAAATTTTGATGAGTACAGGCTCTGTTAGAATATTGAACTGAGTTGAATTTTTTATGAATATTTATGAGTTAAGATGGTGAAGTGAGTTTTGTGAGATTCATCTAAGATGAATTTAAATCTATCTGGATATTAAGATAATTTTAAATATATTTATAGAAAGTTAAAAAAAAAATATAAATCTCACGTATAAAATTGTGTTAAGTTGAAAAAGATTAGAATTTCATGTATAAAGATATTTTAAATTGAGATTAATTTAATAATTTTAAAATTAAATATTTAGATATTAGATTTAATTTAAAATTCGACTGAATGCAAATTCCAAACCGGCCTAAACCTCTTAAGTTCAAAATAAGATAATCTTTTAGAATTTTTAGAAATCACAAAACATCAATTACCTCGTTCGTCGTTTATTTACTTGCCTCTGGTGTACCCAATTCCCAACACCTGCCAAATAAAAGAAGTTCATGCGACACTTCACTCCCAAAGAAAAATAATATGCGCAAGCGTTGCAATATTTTAAGAAAAGTAAATAATTATGAAATTTACATAAAAAGAAATTAATCTTTTAATATTAAATCATTTTTTTTTTTTTATCAAAACGACTGTACCATCCTTACATGTTCACCCTGAAAAGAACAGACAATACAAATTAACAATGGTGTGGGCCCAAATGCTTTTTAGCACCTATAAGAATGGGCGATCGATCGGTTAATTCAACGTAGATTGCAGACGCACTGCAACATCATGGTCGCTAATGTGGGTTTGAGAAAAGGCGCATGGACTGCAGAAGAAGATATCCGTCTGAGGCAGTGCATTGGCGAGCATGGACAAGGAAACTGGCACCAAGTTCCTCTCAGAGCAGGTATTACGATTTACGAGAGAAAGAGAGCTATTTAAGCTGGATTTGGATACAGTTAAAGATAAAATAAAATGTTATGAAATAGCAGTTAAATAAAATATTATTAGAATATATTTTTTAATATTATTTTTATTTTAAGATTTGAAAAAATTAAATTATTTATTATATTTTTATATAAAAATTTTAAAATCATTGTAACGAAAATGAGATGATATTTTTGTGTAAACAACCGGGCCGTTTGCATTTCTCTCTCTAGATGGCTAAGAAAAGTTGTTTCTTCTATTTATCCCTGACAGGCCAGTAATCCAAGAAAATGTTTCTTGCATTTACGTACTAATTTTGCAGGTTTAAATAGATGCCGGAAAAGCTGTAGACAGAGGTGGTTGAACTATCTACGACCCAATATCAAGAGAGGGAACTTCTCGACAGATGAAGTGGATCTAATGATCAGACTCCATAAGCTTTTAGGAAACAGGTAAGTGTCTTGTACGTACGTAAGTAAGTAGAACTCCAACCGGTCAAAGATTGAAAACTGATCCAAATATAATCCGTTATAAAATCCAAGCTGGGCTATTGTTGCAAATGCAATGACATTCTCAATTGGTCTCTTTAAATTTATTTTTATTAAAATTGTAAGGACATTCTCAACATGGTTGGATTTTGCTTGCTAACATGCTACGCCGGCTGTTGAAGTCTTAACAGAAGATGTCTGGCCTGTTACTTTGCAACTGGACACAAGCCGGATCCAACTCAAGAATTGCATGCTTGTGTTATTGTGATTGTGGCCCAAATAAAGTTAGGGTACGGCATTTTTTCCCTGAGAGCCAAAAAATTTCCCAGGGTCGGGTCGGATAAGGAGCCCAAGCTTCACTGAAAATCCCTCTAGAACCGAAATGAATATATTCTTGTTGGATGGGTTGCCACAGACACACCTAGACTGCGTACGTAGTAGCCCATCCATTATTTTACTTGGAGACTGGTATAACCACTAGTATCAGCCACTTGTCTATAAAATTGAAATCTCCATCCTGCAGCTCATAACTCATGTTCTCAGGCTACAAGCCCAACTGAAATTGTGCATAACTTCAATTTTTTATTTGCAGTATTTTTGTTTTCATAAATCTTTTTAAGAATCAAGTGTCCATCATTAAGAAGAGATGGAATAAAATGATTTTGTATCGTTAAACCGTGAGCTGTCTCTAGTCTTTTGTGCTATATATGCTGTGGATTGGCCATGATTTTTGTACCGTACGCATTGTATGAGAATTATTTTGTCTAGCTATACATGCATGAATTCCTGCAAAATGATTTTATTTGCTGATGTTTCGAACAATTTTATTTTGAGTTGAATTATTTTATTTTATTTTTTGTTGAGCCACAATATTATTGTTATTGTCAAGTCAACGTATAACTTACTTTTTGTAAAAGACTTATATAGACATAACATGAATGAGGTGCCTCCCTCCGACCCCAATCATTTTTTATTTATTACTTAATTTATTTTTTATAAGATGTTTTACATATTTTTTAACATTAAATTTATATTTCAAAGACATTTTATTTTATGTTTTTATATTTCTTGGTAATATTATATTATATATATCTATATGAAAAATAAAGCTTTGCTCCCGTCAAATTTAGGCCTGGTCGACCCAAACAATTAATCGAAGTCGTTTTATTGTATTGTATAACTGAAAGAGGTAATAAAGCTAAGAATGAGACTATACTGAATTAAGTACTATATGAACATTTCGTTTGTATTTAAACTCTTAATTTATTGGTTTGTGTAGATGGTCGTTGATTGCCGGAAGGCTTCCGGGAAGAACATCTAATGATGTGAAGAACTATTGGAATACACACATGCACAAATACGTGGAAGAAAAGCCAGTACTCGACGTGAAAAAAGTGAGCGTAATAAAACCTCAACCCCGCCGGGTCTTGTCCAAAAATCTAACTCATCATGTGTTAAATGAGAAACCTACAATCAGAGAAATCAGCTTTCGAACAAAGGATGATGTTAGAAATTACATTTCTCCAACAGTGATGTCGTCTGAGAATAAGTTTAAAAGGTCGACAGTGCAGTTAGATAACTTCGAAGGCAACGAAAGAACTACATGTCCAATAAGTGAGCTTGATGAAGAGCCAAAGCTTTGGTGGAAAACCATGTTCGATGACTGCGACGATGGTGATGTTCATAGAGTCGCATGCACCATAAGTGGGCTTGATGAAGAGCCGAATCTTTGGGGGGGAAACCTGTTAAATGACTGTGAAGGTGATGTCCAAAGAGCCGCATATACCAAAAGTGGGTTTGATGATCAAGCGTCGAATATTTGGGCGGATGAAACATTAGTTCCCGAAGCACATGACTTAGTTGGGGCCACTTTTGATGAGGATGGCTCGAGTTGCACTGGGGATGATCATTTGATCCCCTTCGACAATGGTCTCTGGGATTTTCTCAATTAATACAGAATATAGTGAATGATGACCAGATGGTTGTGTGGTGTTAGTACTAGTCTAGCTAGCTGGTAACCAAAAAGGAAAAAAATAAAAAATAAAAAAAATCTCTCCATATGTATTAAATATTAAGGCTTCCTCATTCTATAAATAAGATTTAGGTTATGTCGGTCATTCTCATGTAGTTGCATTTATAATGTTTTGATGAATTTGATTATGTGTTGAAGCAACTTACTGCGAAAAACAAACATCTGGTCATCATTCAAAGCATTGTATGTAATGAGACTTTCTATTATTATCAATGAATGAGTACTTTCCTGAGAAAAAAACAAAAAAAAAAAACTTACTGCATGCGCTCCATGATCGATCCCTTGCCTAAAGTGAAACAGTGCCAATGATACGTGCTTAATTAATTCAAGCCTAGCTTCCACTTTCATATACGAACACCACCAATGACGAGCACCAAACAACAACTAAGATCATCTAGTTTGGGTATTAAGAATACCTTAGATATTTTCATAATACCTCACTATTATTTATCATTCTATTATTATGTTTTACTTACTTTTTACTACTATTCAATATTCTATCATTACTTTTTATTTTTTTACTACTATTCACATAATAACTGAAAATATCTCACTATCCAAACGCAACCAGCCACCTCCATTAACGTCTCCACTACGATTCTTCAAGTTTGTACAAGTAAAACCTATTTTTATTTTTTTTAATAGTATTTTATTGGTTCTACAATTTCAATATAAAGGCCATTGTGAGTGCCTGCTGCCTTTTATTAGAATTAACAAATCAGTGTGATTTTCTTATATATATAGCGTCAGTTAGTTAGAGTACTTAGCTCAAACTGTTAGTACAAAGCCTCAGCTCTGAATGCTCATGATGTCTTAATAGACCCTCATATGTACAGAATATACGTTGCATTAATATCTTCTAACTTCAACACATTTTCATTCATTACTCGGTTTTCCATTTGTTGAGATGTTACCGATTGCTTCGTGATTTTCCAAGCCCCTTGCATTTGATAGGAACACAAGTGAGCTCTTGGATGTTAAGCTATTAAATGATCAATTGCATAACTCCAAGTTATCATCACAATATCGGAAGATAATACTCTGCCATCAGGAAATTCAAATCTTCAAGAACTTCACTCCACATCCATATCTTAACTACTCGTGTATTTTAAATATTTGAATTCAAACTTGTAATTGTGATTTCCAAAGATCTCAATAGATCTCATACTATAACAGTAAATGTAACAAACTCGTCTATAATATTAATACATGCATGTTCAGCTCAAAATTAAGGTGCCAATTCCTATTTCGTGAATAATTTTACATGGTATTAGTTTCTTTAAGGCTAATTGTCAATTCTTGATCCTACTAGGGACCTGCCTTTGCATTCAATGAATCTATGGGTAGGCAAGAGACAATCTAGCGAACTGAAACATCTTAGTAGCCAAAGGAAAAGAAAGCAACAGCGATTCTTGTAGCTAGTAGCGGCAAGCGAAATGTACATATAAAAGAGTATTCAATAATGGTGTATTTGGCGAATAAAATATCATAGTACAATAACGAACCATTCTAATTAGTTGATAATTTTGTGAAAGGATTCCTGTGAAAGGTTTCATTAACTTTATCTATTTTATTTAGTTATTTAGTTAAACCAATGATTTGTTATTTTAACAGATAGCAACAACCATTTCATCCGACATGTGTATTTTTTATTTTCCAATGGATTTAAATCTTTCATTAATGGAAATCTTTATAGACCAATTTATGAAACTTCTTATCTAGATGGGAATCAAGAAAATTCGAAATTAGAAATATTTCAAGATAAAAAGGATAAAGAGATATTCTAGTTTGAAAACCTCTTATTAATATTCTTTTCGACTATAAACAATGGAAGAGACCATTTGATCGATATATAAAAAATGATGGATTTGAAAATATTAAATATTAAATAAATAAAAATTAAATAACGTTTTTGGTAACTCTGCTTTCATATTATCTCCTACCTTCACTGCTCCAAATTTTTCCCAGTTGCTTGGAATCAAGTTTGACAATATATACCAACTACCTTCACTAGGTGTCTCAGGTCCTTCCTATTCTTAGAAGTAATGATCTTCTTGGGATTGTGGATGGATCCGAACCTTGCTCTCTAAAGTACTGCTTGGATGATCGTGGCCTTCCTACTACCGCATTCAATCCAGCCTTTGTCCTTTGAACAAAGATGACTAGCATTTATTGAGCTGGTTTATCACCACCACCTTGTCTGGTGATCTTCTCTCTGTAGTTTATGGCTTGTGATGCGTTTTTCATCAACAACCAAGAATTAAAATATCTTTCGGCACCTTTTATAATTTTGCAAACAATAACACTTTCATATATGATCGATTCATTACTGGCACAACTATTAGAATGCAGTACTAGTTTTCCAATATTGTTATTATATATCGTTCTAATCATAATATTTTGTTACTGTTTTCCGGGACGAATCCAACCTTAATCTCCAAAAATTCTGACAAATTAATGATTTTTGGTGAAATCAATTAACTCTTTAATTTCAAATACTATATGAGGAAGAAAACTACCATAACAAAACACAGGTCGACAAAAAGAAGGCTGGGGTGTCCCATCCCCTTCCTTTCCCCCAAAAAATTATGGATGCAGGTTAACTTAGCCAAAAAAGGAAAAAAAAAAATCTGAAAACCGTACAAATTTGGCCCCAAAAAGTAATTGTGCGTGTAAGCAATTTATAATTTATAGTTTAAGTTTTATGCCATTTTTTAATTCTAAATTATGGTGCATATATAATTTTAAGAATTTATACTAATTTGAATATTCCTGTTCTTACTCATTGCTTTACTTTGTAGATAATTGATTATAGGGACATGGGACATTATATGAGTGCATGCATGTTTTCAATGAGTGGTATATGGAGATATTATATATGTTGAAACAAAGGTCATGTGTATGTATTCTAGTCCGTCAAAAAATATGATACTAGCTAGCTCGATCTGTGCAGGCTGTAACAACGTACTCTGTAATGGATTAAATGTAAATAAGAAAGATATATCCCACTTCGAGGGAGAAAAAACCTCCAAATTTAAGAGAGAAAAGGGACGGAAAAGCTTCAAAATACTTTCATGATAGCCAAACAACAGACCCTCTGGCTCGTTACAAAGCAGGTGACCCTCATATATATAATACAAAATTAAGCAATGGCTTATATGTAATACAAAAAATATAAATTATTTAAAAAATTGTTCATAAAATGCGTTTCATCCAATTATGTAAAAGAACATGTAAAATACAAATTTCTACAATAACCCACTATATGTAGCGGATACTGTTCATCATTCAAATAATTTTATTATTATTTATATTTCATTTACTCCGTCATTTCTTTTTACTTTTAACATTTCAATACAAATAGCTTTGAGATATTAATTATCCAATTTTTTCATATTTTTATTTTATTTTTAATTTTTATTAGGCTTATATATTTTTATTTTGTGTGTATAGGACTTAATTATATTACATTGTATATTATAATATATTGCAAATATAAAAAAAAAATATTACAAATTTATTGGTAGAAAGGAAATCATGTTTTAAAAAGAATAAAAATATATTATTTAAATGATATGAAAAAAAAATAGATAAATTGATGTATAATATATTATAAAAATTAATATATAAAATAAAAAAATTAAAATTTGATGATATATTTTAAAAGATAAAATAAAGAAACTATTGTAAAGGTAAGTCTACTTGCTCTAGATACGGGCCCAACCTAGACTCAATATAATAAATTAGGCTTGAGACTCACAGGCCGACAATTACACTACAAGCTTAAGGAAATAACCGGAAATAACCGGAAATAACACTACAACAACCGAAATAAATACTAATTCAACCCACTATTTTCTAAAAATAGGTATCTATATGAAAGTTAAAAGTTTTTTTCCCGTCAAAATTGGGCCTGGTCAACCCAAACAATTAGGCTGCCTTTGGATGCTCGGAGCATCTCAGCTCAATTTTAGACATAATTTAACATTCAAACATACTTTTCAACTTTATTTAGGCTACTTGAGACTTGGTGGACCCACTGACAAAATGCAGAAGAAAAGCTGACCTTTCTCTTAGCGTTTCCCTCTAAAAGTAATCGAACCTACTGACATTCTCTATTTTAAGTGACGGACCCACATTAGACTCGAGAGGGCATGGCTCCTCCAAAACTTTTTGAAAGTACGATATATCCCTAAATTTTATACATAATTCTATAAATATAGAAGTTGGTCCCTAAAAAAATTATAATTTTCATGTATTTTCTAAAACTTTCTAAAATTTTAATATACTTAAAAATGCCTCCTTCTCTAATTTTTTTCTTATAGTCCTAAAATTTTATTTAATTTCTATATATTATTTATATTCAAGGATATGACCTCTTTAAAATTAAACTTAAAATTAAGTTTAGGATAAATAATAAGCTTATTAATATAAATCTCAAAATTTTTTATTATACAATATTGAGCTTCTTAATATGGAATCCAAAGTGAAAATATAAGAAAAATTATTTAAGGTTGATGATCTATATAAAAAATAGTTGCGAGATCTTGTCCTCTAGACTTCATTAAGTAAGAAAATAATTTATTTAAACTTTCAATTATAGCATTATATATTTAATGTGATACGAAAACATCTAGATTTTGCATGAAATCTGATAAAGTAGCTTACATAATAGAATAAAAGATGACATTCTAAAAGATCTATTGATAATTTATATGAAAAAATAAATTATAAATATTTCATTACAAAAATAACAATGGATAAATATTATTCCATGAAACATTATCGTCAGAATCTGAAGCATGTATTACGTTGTGTTTTTTATAATTTTATTTCTACATGTACGTAGCAAATTACCGAGATATACTTTTATATATAGTTATGTTTTTATGATTTTTTTTTTAATTTATATAAGAGAAATGATATTGACAGTCTTAGGATGTGCAAGTCCCACCCACTCATTTTGAAAAAAATAGATAAATCTATAACTCACTTTTTTTCAATGGTGGATCTTACTCTTTTTTCAAAGGAAGTGTTTAGTGCTTGCACACCTACAACAGTATTTATTATTACTATTTACATAAATATGTCACACAATCGAAAAGTTGGCCCCCCTCAACACAATTGTTGGTTCCGCCATTATCTATTTCTCTCCAAAAGGTAGCCGAACTCTCTTTTTATTTCTCTTTCATCTCAAAAAGTAATGGGACACACTGACATTCTCTCTCTATTTCTCTTTAATTTGTGGAACCCATTGACTCTTTCACTCTATTCCTCTCTCTATTTCTCTTCCATGTAGACCAAAAAGGTATTTCAACTCTCAAGCGGGATACAAATTTCTCCAGCTCGATTCTTGAGCGATTGAGAGTCCGCTAGAGCGGGAGAAAAATGTCTCTAACGCTGAATTGAGCGAAGCTCAATTTGCTAGCGATTAAAAAAAAAGATTTTCCCACATTACATGTGTTTTTTAACCGTTAATTAAATAATATATAAATAAATAATAGAATAAAATGTGGATACTATTGTTATTTTATTAATAATTTTTTTTTATTTTTTTTATTATAATTTTTTTTACATGCATTAAGGGAATTTATGTTTGATTTATTAATAAAATATTTAATAAATTCATTATTCAATCAATATAACAACTTTTACAATTATTGGTGGGGCCAAACATTTTTTAATTTTCTATAAGGAAAACACTATGCGCATAGAAGATTTCTACCGAAATCCTTTATCAAAATCTTTTTTATTTTTTTAAAAAAAAATTTAATTAATGATTAAGTAATTTATTTAAAATGAATATGTAATTTTTTTAAAAAAAAAATTCTAAATAGTTTTAAAAGTTGGTTAAAGAAAAAGTAAAACAAATAAAAAAAATAGTTTCAAGTGTTCGGTAGAGAGTTTCGATTCTTTGTGGATGTAGCAACGTCCTTTTTATAAATAATACTAAACTCATCTTAACATCTAAGCACATCTTATATAAGTCTCACAGAACTCACTCCACTATCTCAACTCATTATTATTTATAAATAACTACACTCAACTCAATACCTAAATACAGCCTTAAATCGAAGTCCTTTTAGTGCTTGTTACTCACTGCTCATTTAAAAACCTGAAAGAGACGATAAAAATTAAGAATGAGATGATACCGAATTGATTGGGCCGGATATATTAAAAATTGTGGCCTTTTTTTTTTTCTTCACTCATTGATGGATTTTTTTATAGGTTTTACTTTTAGTCATGAAACTTCTTTTTTATTTTGTTCTAGATCTCTGTGAATCTTGGTGACTTTTTAATTTTAATGTCCAAATTAAAAGATAATTGATTTTTTTACTTTGGAAAGTCAACAGTTTTCCTTAAAATTTTAGAATGTCCTATCGACAATTCATTTAGAATAGATAATTAGTTAATTTATGACCGATTCTTTTATATTGTCCATATCAAAGAATATATATCATCGATGATGTTGTCCATATAAAAAAAAAACCATTGCGAAATTTAGTAGAAACCCACCTATAAATTATTTTCAAATTAATCTAATTCCTGGTAAGAATCGTACGTACATGTGTTAATAAATATGACCAGTACCTATATACATGAAGCTAGGCCTAGGAAAACAAATACGTACGACCCTACGCTCATGTACAAACATATTGTCAGCAAATTAAAAATGGAAAATGATACTTGATCCCTCAAATTACCGATCAAATATTTTATTTTTATTTATCTATTTAGTAGTTAAGAAAATAATTATTAGTCAAGTTGTATATATGTTTTAATTTTTTTAATGATTAAGGATATTAAAAAATATTTAAAGTAAATTGAAAAAAATAAATTTTACACTAACAGTATATGCGGCGAGTAGGAAAAGAAAAAGAAGTTAATTCATGGCATTATCGTAAGCACTATATGAATACTTTGTTTATATTTGAAGTCTTAATTTGTTTGTGTAGATGTTGTTGATTGCCGGAAGGCTTCCGGGAAGAACTTCTAATGATGTGAAGAACTACTGGAATACACAAGTGCAACAAAAGCCAGTACTTGACGTGAAGAAAGTTAGCGTAATAAAACCTCAACCCCGGGTCTTGTCCAAAGATAAACCTAGCTACAATCAAAGAAACCAGCTTTCGACCAAAGGATGATGTAATTAGAAACATTTCTCCAACAATGACGTCGTGGACGTATAGTCGGTGAATACATGTAAAAGGTGGACAACGCAATTAGATAACTTCGAAGGCAACGAAAGAATTAGAATATGTCCAATAAGTGAGCTCGCTGATGAAGAGCCAAATCTTTGGTGGAAAAACATGTTAGATGACTGTGAAAGCTGCGATGTTCAAAGAGCCATATGCACCATAAGTGGGCTTATAAAGAGCCGAATCTTTGGGAGAAAAATCTTTTACATGACTGCGAAGGTGATATCCAAAGAGCCGCATGTACCATTAGAGGGTTCGATGATCAAAGAGCCGAATATTTGAGCGAACAAAACTTTACTGCCCGAAGCACACAGTTTGTTGGGGCCATTAATTTTGACGTGGATGGCTCCATTTCTCTTTCGATAATGGTCTGTGGGATGTTCCCAATACAAAATAATGAATGATGGCCAAATGGTTGTGTGGTGTTCATATTCCAGCTAGTAACCAAAAAGAAAAAAAGAAAAAACCCACCATATTAAATGTTAATGCTATAAATAACATTTAGCTATGTCGGTCGACATTCCCATGTATTTACAATATTTATAATGTCTTGATGAATTTGATGTTTGAGGCAAAGTACTGCGCTCTAGCCCTTGCCTTTGTGTACAAGTGCTTGCTTATAGGAATTGATTTTGTTGTAAGATGTCCAGTAGAGAGTAAAAGCTACCAACGGTCGATCGAAATTCGAACTCATGTCTTTTACCGGGAGGAAAAGAACTGAACCAGAAAATTTAATGCGGAGTAGACCTACTGTGTTTTTTTTAAGGAAATTAATATAATTTACAGAGTATGACAAGACTTCTTGTCGCGTCCATTTCATTCTTATCTAAAGGAAAGTGTGGCAGCTTATTACAATCCCCTCCTATTCACATTCCAACATCTCCTCAAATTATTAAAAATTTTTTTTACAGTAAATGCTTTCTACAATTTCGAAGGTGATAAATATATTCATTATATAGTCAACATTTTAATATTGTGGACCCGATCGATAATATTTATCTATATATATATATAAATATATTACTCTCTTTCTCGGAACCCCTTCTATTCCTCCCAATCCTTTTGCTTCTCTAATTCAATCACAAATCGTAACATCTTTTAGCAGTTTCCACTGCTTCTAAACTCAAACTTAGTAAAATAGCAGTAGAAGTAAACTAGCTAGTACTCACAATGATCAACGTGCACAAACTATCAAAACGCCAAAGAATTCAGAAGATTTTGATCACTCACGAGACCGTTTAATTAGCACTAAAAAGGAAACGGCCATGCATATATATGAACATTCATATCCAAGCAAACCTACTCTTAGCTAGCTAGGACGTTCCATTCCTATTTTCGCTGCTTTCACAACTTCACTGGTCAAACAGCTATCTAGAATAGTGTCAGAAAACGGGAAACTGCTACATGCCCAAACTAATTAAACTACGTTAATCTAGCATATCTCTAATCAACGGCTAAATCTTTTTAGAATTTTTTTCATGATGGATACATATATATAACCTCCCTTTGGTTCTGAGACGATCGATCTAACCACGCTT
>QEOT01003089.1:32208-48485 GCA_003123785.1 Pterocarya stenoptera
TATCGGCTTTTTCTGGCTACCTAAAACAACACCGACGTCACACAGTGGTGGTAGCACCACCAACTCCACTTGGTAGCCATCCCGCGAGTCCTCTGTACACCCCCCTTCTCAGGCATCTCCTCACAGGAAGCTGCCTCAAAGCACCTCTCCTCTACCAACGGCAAAGGAACTGCCATCGGTTTTGTGGCCATTGAAATACTAGCGTCTCTCGAAGTGCACAGGGAAGGATCTCGATTCGTTTCTCGCCGGAGCAAATTCTGGCAACCTAGCCTTTGTCAGAGGTGTCGCCACCTTCGCCGGGGCCACCTGGCTCTTCGCCGGCCATGGTGGTTGAGGCCCACCCGCCGATGGGCCTGAAGCAGAGGCTACGGATCTCCTCCAAACGGGCCTCTTCAGTTTCGACTGCTTACCCTGAGGCTCGACATCCACTCCAGGGCCCCACTCTAGTCTACCTTTGCTTGAGGCGTGCATAAAGCTACTGGGCCCATTCTGCTGGCCCCTTGACCATGCCTCAGACCGATGATAACCTTGGCCCACACCCATTTCCACCCCTGTCTCATCTTCAATGCACCGCTTTAATAAAGATAAATCAGCCTGCACATCTTCTATTTTCCTTTGCATCTCCATCACCACTTGCAAAAGGTTTTCCTTATTAAGACCGACAATGCCACTACCAGTCCCTTCCCTCTTCTGCAACTCTACTGAAGTAGCGGCGTCTCCAGCTTGCAACAGTGCACCTCCACTCAGACTGACATGTTGAGTGGGTGGGTAAAAAACCTTCGGTTTTTTTAGGGCCTCCAAGTACGATGTGGAGGGTTGAGCTCCTATCACTGTTACCACCATTGAAGGAGTAGACTCAGCTACATGGCAACTGCATGCCACCCTCAACACTTCCACCAGCTTACTCCACCCCCTCCCATCTCTCCTTCAGGAATGAGAAGGTTATTTCTCCGACCCCCCTGTCTGAATTCCACCAATGACATGAATGCCCCTTGGGAGTTAGCACACCTTTGGGCTATGAAGCCCCTGTCCCCTTTTCTGTGAGCCGAATAAAACTCCCTTCTTCCCACCTTTGAGCAGTCCTCCAAAGCTTTTGTGAACCAACAAGCCGAGCTTAACTCCAAATGCAGACTTCTCACCAACTTCCAGCCCCTCTCTGTAATATTCACCCATCGCCCAACTCTAACTACCTCGACGAACTTATGATCAATAACAACAGCATTCAACATGCTCGTATTCCTACTCATACTTGCAGTAAACACTCACGCAACCTCCCATGAAGAGCATCACCAACCAAAGAAACAGAAAAGTGTACGGAGCGAAAATAAGGAGAGAGAAAAATTCAGCACTTACCTTATATTTTGATGACTGTTTGCAACTATTTTATGATTCTGCTACTTTCTGTCTGATGTAACCTGTTAGTGGCTCTGTTAATGGCTTCCTTGCTTGTTGAGACCATCAATTTACCCGAATTCAGGTTTCTGTCCTGTCTTTTGGTTATCCTTGATGTTTTCCCTACTGAATTTATGAGGTGATTTAGGTATTTGTACCTTGATTTTGATTTGCCCTGATTTATAAGCTGCACAAGGCTGTCAAACTCAAGGCTTCTCATGTAATATGTAACATAAATGTGAGTTCCATAAAGTTCTTTCCCCATTCTATCTATGGTTTCCTTCATTTTATTACCATTCTATATATAAGCATATAAGCTTTAACATGATGTTATTCTCCACTCAAGATCATGGCCCTTCAGTCAGTGATGGCCAAGCCAGCAAAAAGTTCATAATGATTATGTGAGTTCCTTGATGTTTAGGATTTTTTCAGTGGCTTGTGACTTGATTTGTGTTAGATTTATACCCACTCGGGGGAGTTGTGCTCTTGCAATTTGACAAAGAATAGAAGCTAGGGATTTCTGGAGTGATGTTTTATGATATCTCCTACTTAGTGCTGTAAATAAACAAGGCTACTCAGCATGCAACTGAAATTCCTCTTGATTAAACTCGAATCCGACTTTATTTGATTATTAAATAGGCTGTCCGTGAACAAAAAATTAGAGTCAATTTTTAAATGATGCAAACTTGTATAAAACTCGGCTGACTTTTTGATGTTCATGAACAAGCTCGTATAAAGCTTGGTTCAACTGGGGTGCTCACTAATATATTAACACAAACATATATTAATTTTAAAAAATACATCATATTATATATCTATATAGTTGACTATATATATGGTATATTTAGTAGTTATGATGAATACTTATGTTATATATGTATGATATATATTGTTAGATTTATAACTATTTTATGAATATAATTGTATAAATGTTATAAATATACTAAGATCTTATAAATGTGTAATTGAGAGCTATGTATCCATTTAATTGTATTTGAAAATAATTATGAATAATTGTGATTATAAGAACAAATTTGTATCTAATTGTTTATGAGTAAGAATATTATTTAATTCTATTTTTTATTTTTGCTTTTTAAAATTTTAAATTTAAATGGAGGGATCTCGGATGATGTATCATCTTTTGGGTCAGATTTAGAACTTGTATGCAAGGAGCTAGGGGCTGATGCTCTGTTAATTGACCTGGGGATGTGCCCACACCCCTTTGTTTGTTGCCTCAAGCAGCTTCAAGGGGTGATCCACAAACAGATTGGATCCTCCAAAAGGTTCATGATATGCGCCGTTGCATGGGGATGTCCTGTCAGGATTATGAGGACCAGATGCAAGCTCTAATCATCGCCATAACAGCAGGTTAGCCTTTACTTGCCAGATCTGCAGTTAAGGAGGATAGGGAGCTTAATAGACTTGCTTGCTCTATAAACTATGATGCACGGGAGGGTAGCGCGAGCAGGGAGCGACACAAGGTTAGGGTGAATCTTGGTGATCCATGAAGCCCAAGATTCTCTCTTGGAACGTATGGGGGTTGAATGACTCGAGCAAGCGCCTTAAAGTGAAGAACTTATTACGGGAATGGAAGACAGATGTTATTTTTTTGCAGGAAACATAACAAAAGCTTATTGACAGGCACATTATCAGAAGTTTGTGGAACTGCCCTTATGCAGGATGGACAACCCTCGCTTCCAAGGGTGCTTCAGGGGGTATCCTGGTCATGTGGGAGAAAAGAGCAGTTAACTTTGTGGAGGACTGCGTCGGTGAATTTTCGGTAGCATGTTCTTTCTCGAATGGTTGGGGGTTTGTTGGTGTTTATGGGCCCAACGGCGATAGTAGTAGAAAACTCCTTTGGGACGAGATTGCTGGCTTGTGCAGTTGGTGGGATGTTCCGTGGTGTATCGAGGGTGTTTGCAACGTTACCTAGTTTCCAAGTGAGTGATTGAGGGATTCTAGCACGGGTTCAGCCATGGCTGATTTCTCAACTCTTTTATTTGAGTTAGACTTGGTGGATCTCCCTTTAGCAGGGGGAGACTTCACTTGGTCCAACGGAAGGACTTGGTCGAGGTTGGATAGGTTCATTGTTTCTCCTTCTTGGGAGGCCCACTTCCCCAATTTATGCCAAAAAAGGCTCCCTCGGCTTTGTTCCGATCATTTTCCCCTTTTGCTAGATTGTGGGGGCCTTCATGAGGGAAGAAGATACTTCAAGTTCGAGAACATGTGGTTGAAGGTGGATGGGTTCGTAGAGAAAGTCAGCTCGTGGTGGCCTTCTTATCAGCTCACGGGCACTCCTAGTTTTGTTTTAGCTGGGAAGCTTAAAGCTTTGAAGAATGATCTTAGAAACTGGAATCTGGAAGTCCTTGGGAACATCAATGACCAGTGGGACAAGTTTTTTTTAGAGTTACAACAACTTGATGGAAAAGAGGCGGTAAAGGGCTCTACCGGCTGATGATAGGGCAAGGAATATGATTGTAGTTGCTGAGCTGGAAAAAATCACTTTTATGGAGGAGATCTCATGGAAGCAAAAATCACGGGCTCTTTGGTTGAAGGAAGGGGACAGGAGTACAAAGTTTTTTCATAGAGTTGCAAACTCTCACCGAAGAAACAACGCCATAGAGGTCCTTGATGCGGAGGGTAGGGTTTATTGGGTAGAGATGCCATTAAGGATCATATTGTTCACTTCTATGATAAGCTTCTGATAGAGTAGTACCTTTGGAGACCCAAGGTAGACAGTTTAGTTTTTGATTCTATTGACCACACAAGCGCGGCTCGGTTGGAGAGGCCTTTCGAAGAAGGAGAGGTGCTTGGCGTGTTAAAAGGTATGGACCAGGTTAAAGCACCTGTCCAGATGGCTTTTCAATGGCTTTTTTTCACGCTTGTGGGACATTATCAAGGAAGATCTAATGAAGGTTTTTTATCGAATTTCACTCTTTTATGAAATTCGAGAAGAGCCCTAATGTCTCTTTCATCGCTCTTATTCCCAAGAAGGCGAGGTCAGTGGAAGTGAATGATTTTCATCCCATAAGCTTGGTAACTGGGGTTTATAAGATCATCTCTAAAGTCTAGCGAAGCGGTTGAGCGAAGTCAGGGGGAAGATCATCTTGAAGTCCCAAAATGCTTTTGTGAAAGGAAGACAAATACTAGATTCGGTCCTCATCGCAAACGAATGTCTGGAGAGTAGAGTCAGAGCCGGCATTCCGGGTCTCTTGTGTAAATTGGATATGGAAAAGGCTTTTGATCATGTGAACGGGGATTTCTTGTTGTATATACTTGGTAGGTATGGTTTTGGGGAAAGATGGTGTCAGTGGATAAAGCATTGTATTACAACCGTCAGATTCTTTGTCTTGGTCAATGGCACTTCCGAAGGCTTCTTCAATAGTTCTTGGGGTTTGAGACAAGGGGCTTTATTATCCCCACTCATTTATTCTCGTCATGGATGTTCTAAGCAGAATGCTGGAAGGGGTGGTGGATAGGGGTTTCATCTCGGGCTTCTCGGTGGGTAGTTCCTCGCATGGTAGCTTGACAGTCTCCCATCTTCTCTTCGCCAATGATACATTGATTTTTTGTGACCCGGATTTGGACCAGATTTGCTCACTAAGAGCACTACTTCTCTGCTTTGAAGCTGTATCTGGCCTTAAGGTGAATTTATCAAAGTTAGAAGTAGTTCCTGTTGGCTCAGTTAATAACTTAAGTGAAGTGGCTGCCATCTTGGGCTGCAAGGTTTCATCTTTGCCCATGAAGTACCTTGGAATCCCTTTGGGAGCCCTCTTAAATCCAAGGTAATGTGGGATGGGATTGTTGAGAAAATTGAACGCAAATTGGCGTATTGGAAGAGAATCTACTTGTCTAAGGGTGGAAGAATCACACTTATTAAGAGTACATTATCTAATCTCCCAATGTACTTCCTTTCTTTATTTCTCGTGCCTGTAAGGGTGACGAATAGACTGGAGAAGATTTTTCGTGATTTCTTATGGGGAGGGCTAGAGGACGGAAAAAAATTCCATTTGATTAAATGGGATAAAGTATGCACCCCTTTGTCTTGCGGTGGGTTGGGTGTAAGAAAGTTGAGAACTTTCAACAAGGCACTTCTTGGGAAATGGCTATGGCGTTATCATCAGGAAGGAGACGCTCTTTGGAGGAATATTCTAGATGTCAAATACTGGAGTGTTTGGGGAGAATGGTGCTCCAAGGAAGTAAAAGGGCCTTATGGCGTGGGAGTTTGGAAGCTTATTCGGAATGGTTGGAATGTTTTTCTCGATAACTGCAGGTTTGAGGTGGGAAGTGGTACGCGAATAAGGTTTTGGCATGATCTTTGGTGTGGGGATATTGCCTTGAAAAGTGCTTTCCCCTCCCATTATAAGATCGCATTAGATCAGGGTTCCTCAGTGGTTGATAATATGTGCAGTACTGCTGATTCCATCCATTGGTCCGTGAGATTCACTAGAGCTGTCTAGGATTGAGAGGTGGGTGACATCATTGATTTCTACAGCGCGTTATATGCGCTGAAACTAAGGGCAGGAGGGGAGGACAGATTACTTTGGACATGCACAGGGAACAAGAAATTTTTAGTTCGCTCGCACTACAAGGCCCTGACGACTACCACTCTCAATGCTTTCCCTTGGCCCTTGGAAGAACATTTGGAGGAGCAATGTCCCCCTCAAGGTAGCTTTCTTCGGTTGGTTGGCTTCCCATGGTAAAATTCTGACCATAGACAAGTTAAGAAAGCGTGGATTCTACATAATGGATTGGTGCTTCATATGCAAACACAACATTGAATCAGCGGATCACCTTCTTCTTCATTGCGAAGTAGTTAAGGTATTATGGGATGAAATTCTCTCTAGGCTCGGCATCGCATGGGCTATGCCCAAGAGGGTGATAGATTTATTGTCTTGTTGTCGAGGGATTAGGGGCAATCGTCAGATCGCAGCTGTATGGAAGATGGTGCCTTTATGTTTAATGTGGTGCACTTCGACCGAAAGAAATGGCCACTATTTCGACAATAGGGAACGCTCCCGTGGTTTTAGGGCTTTTTTCTTTCATACATTGTTGCTTTGGGCTTCTTCTATTGTATTGAATGGAACGAGTCTTAACGACTTCTATGCTACTCTCCGCAGTACTTAGTTTTGTAATTAGGCTCTTTCCTGTATATTTCCTGTGTACTCGGGCTTTGCCTATTTACGTGGATCAATAAAACCTCTTTTACCTATCAAAAAAAAAAAAAAAAAAAAAATCAAAATTTTTAAAACTGGTAAATGAGTCGAGTATAGCTGAGTGCTCGGCTTGATTTTTAATTGAGTCTTGAGTTGAGTTTGCACTTGAGAGTGTCTTACTTGAGTCAAGTTTGAACATCCAAAAAAGCTCGAGTCGCTTTATCATGATGTTTTAATAATTGAGTCGAGTGTCTGTGCACTACTTGGAACTTGGCTCGATTACAGCCCTACTCCTACCGCGTCATACTGAGAGTTGAATTCATGTCTGGGTTTACAGTCCCCATTTACATATTCCCAAGTTAGGAACCATTCTTGTTTCAATTGATGAGGGCATTATGTCACCAATGAAAAAAATTGATGAATGCATTATGTCAGCTCGTACTATACTAGTCGCACATTTGTACGATGCATAGAACATTGTTAATTTTAAATTCTAATTATAATATCAATGTTGAGTTTTCTGATTTTGGTATTCTTTGATTTTTAATTAATAAATTAGATGTAGAAGAAAGAAGACGAAACATTATAGAGACTAGAATACGAAGTATTCTAGATATTTAAAATTCCAAATTGCCTAATTATTATTGACATGACCTTTCAAATTATTTTAAACTTAATGATAAAATTCATGGTCATTTATGCAAGATTGGAGGATGTGGCTGAAAAGGAGTAAAGCTCATGCTAGAAAATTATATATGTTATAGATGCTTGTCTTTGTGTGTGTGACGTGTGTATGTTGATTTGCAAGCATGCATGCATATGCATCCATATGTGCATTTTTGTGTGTGTATTTGTATGTGGTATTCTTCTTTGTCACATTTTAGGGCAGACATATCTTGCTTTTGCCTACATATATAATTGTTTTGTATAATTTTTGAAATAGGTTAATAAGTTGGAATGTGTTTCTAATTGCCTATACTTTTTAACCTGACAGTGTTTCTTCATCGGACCTGGTTTCAAAGTGGATGGGTGAAAGTGAAAAGCTAGTTTCAAACCTTTTCCAAATGGCTCGTGAAAGTGCTCCATCCATCATCTTCATTGATGAAATAGACTCATTAAGTGGTCAGCGTGGAGAAGGCAACGAGAGTGAAGCTTCTAGGCGAATCAAGACAGAAATTCTTGTGCAGATGCAGGTAATGTTTGTATGGATGGAAGCACTTTAAAATTTCCTTTTTAATTATATGAGCTGATTTTTCTGTGAATATTTTGCAGTGACGTTTTAAAACTGTGGATGTGAGACCTTATAAAAAAAAAAAAAACTGTGGATGTGAGACTGGTAACGTATAGTTATAGGGTCCATTTGAAGCAAGATAGGTGTAAATTGGTCATCCGCTTTTCTCGATACCAATTTTTATCAATAAAGTTTTATTTTTGGCATAGTAAGGATGATGAGTACCAACGACAGTATTGTAGCTCATAGATTAGGAAGTTTACAAAGGAACTTGTATATGATATTCTTGATCTGTGCTTGTTGGGTTTTGTAATGTTACCTGTATTTTTCTTTTTTCTTCACCATATGTTGTGCTCAGGGTTGTCACGAGTGAAACCTGGGCATTACCAGGATTTTATTACCCAAACTTGAGTCTACAGTAGTAGTTTCATTCACTGAGCTTGAGTTCACTTAGATGGGCTTGCTTATTTAATGCTAAGCTCATTTGCAATATATTTTAGTTTTAACCTTTAATTTTTGTCAGCCTTATTCGCCTAGGTCGGAGTTGGGATTAGTTCAAAACTACAATTTGACCAAGTTTTTGTAGAGAAAACTGAACTGATGAACTTTTGGTGGCAATTGAAGACACTTTTTTTGTAGGATTGAGTAAAATGAACAATTAAGTGGGCAACTGAGTGATGGATAATTTTCACCACCATGCTGCCTGCAGTTTATCAATGCTACATAGGTATATCTGAATATGGTGGTGGGCACACTAGGCAAATAGACGTTTGTTTGTTGGTGTCGGCAACGGAGATGCAAAATACCAGGGGTTCTTAGGTTTAAAAGCTCTCTTGCATTAATTGTATTGTCCCATACACTGTCAACCCCAATTCCCAATTCAGAAGGAATTTGTACAATTGATAGATGTGAGGTTGACAACTTCTCATGAATATAAATTGTTGAGAGTATGGATTGAGGTAAGATAGAAAAGTTTTGTGAAATGGAGAAGGCCTCATTTCTTCACCGTTAGGAAATTTGTACCGTACAAATGCATCTTTGTAATTAATATTCACAATTTTTCACGGAAGAAATTTATCGTTGTAAGGTGTATCAAGTTTACACAAGTTAAGTATTTCCAGTCAGTTTTTGTTTTGGCCATGTTGTCTTCTTTAATTCATTTTTTTTTCAGATTTTGTTTCTTTTTAGCAATCTCTGATTCTCTGTTACTATGTGTAAGTAAAGCCTTCATGTTGAAATTTCCATGTTTAGGTAATGTTTGCCTTAAAAGAGAAACCATTTCCCGTATGATATTGGTAAGGGATTATGGCACTTCTTATTGAGGTTTGTGAGGTTGATTGATAAATAATTATTGTTGCCTTTGTCTTGTCCTTTGAAGAGTATGTTGGGCCGCTGAAGATTAGAGATTTGATGTTGCGAATTAATGAACTGCCATGATAACAAATTTTCATGCCGTTGTATAAATCTTCCAACATACTTTGAATTTGATTAATTGTTTCAATTTATTATATCTTAACATTACTGGACCTTTTCTTTCTTACGATTTAGGGTGTAGGGCACAATGATGAGAAAGTTCTTGTTCTTGCAGCTACAAATACTCCCTATGCTCTAGACCAGGTAAAGGGGAACATGACCTTGTTTTCCTGTCATCTTGTCTTCAATCAGCATAAATAGTATGTTGCTTGTGGCTAAGCAGTTTTAATTTCAGGCCATCCGACGGCGTTTCGACAAGCGTATATACATTCCTCTGCCAGACTTGAAGGCCCGGCAGCACATATTTAAGGTAATGGAAACCATTCTTCTTTTATTTTTATAATTCCTTTAGGAAAATAAGAGAAGAAAAGAGGGCTACATGAGCATCATTTTCATGTAGTAGTAAGCTTTATAATGGTATTTATTTATTTATTGGCTTTTACAACCTTAACAGGTGCATCTAGGAGATACTCCCCACAATTTAACTGAAGTAGATTTTGAAAGTCTGGCTCGCAAGACAGAGGGTTTTTCAGGTTCAGATATTTCTGTTTGTGTAAGTGGGATGCCACAATGAGATGCCTGATATTTTCAGTTTTTATTCTGCTGTCCATAATTGTATGAATGATGCGATGCTGGTTAGTTGGAAATAGCTGGCTCTTATGCCCCCTATTTATTTATATATTTATATTTGATTTCTGTAGGTTAAGGATGTCCTGTTTGAACCTGTTCGGAAAACACAAGACGCAATGCACTTTGTTAAGACTCCTAATGGTATGTGGGTGCCATGTGGACCAAAGCATCAAGGTGCTGTCCAAATTACTATTCAGGAGCTGGAGGCACAAGGACTGGCTTCACAGGTACTGCAGTTAGTTTTGATATGTTTAATTGTTATTATTACCCTTTTTCTTGCTGTCTGTTAATATTCTGGTCTCCTATTTATCTGTTGGATCTGTAGGATACCGATAAAAAAGTTGGATCTGTAGGATGACAATCACATTATAGATTATTTTTCAAACACCTAATGGGTCCATCTAAAACTAATAAAAGATAGGAAAAGAATATAGATTGAGCTGACTTCAAATTCTACTCAATTCATTGTGATGAAATGTTTTAATACAAACTCATTCTTCAACACATTAATGAAATGACTCTAATTGGTTTTGCACTTCGATTCGTTTTTGTTTCATGTGGACTTTGCAGGTTTGTTTGTTTCAATGTAAACAATTTTTTTACAGAAAATTTTTGATCAATTTATTTTACAGGAAAATAAACAGTTTTCTGGTATTTGGTTATGGCTTGAAAGTTTTTTTCTAAAAGTACTTTCTGTTGTTTGGTGAACCTAATATTTTATGTAAATATAATTTTTATAATAAAAATGGTACAATGTATCACATTAAACTTTATTCTTATTAAATACCATACACTAATTTTCATAATTACCAATGAAATATATAAAAAATTTGGAATGTCATCTATCTTTTCGTTCCCCTGAAAAATTTTCCTTTCCCCACATCTACAGTGACAGAAAACGTATATGTGCAAATTCAATATAGCATGAGTTCAATAAGCATAGATGATATAGTAATAAATTGCCTCAACATAATCTAAAAATTAAATTTAACATAACATAATCATCTCAACCATAGTGAAAATACGTTTCATGATTTCAGCAAAACCTGACTCTAATTTCAAAGTTCAAAATGAAAGTAAAAGATAAAAATTGTGATAATAAAAGTAGAGTAATGATACCGACCACACTCCCATTCCACTTTCACCCCACTATGTAAAATGGGGTAGTTTTATCACTCTTGGATGATCCTTTAATTCTTTTTAAAGAAGAAATTCGAAGGTTGATGGGCAATGCCACCTCATCATAGTGGGATGAAAGTGAGAGGGTTTGAGTGTCCACCTCATTATAGAATTTTATAGAATTCCTTTACCTTTTAACATGTGAGTGTCCAATATATACGTACCAAAAAAAATGTGAATGTCCAATGTAAGATGACTCTTATATATATAGTTTTTGAGTAATTTATGACTGGCCATGCATGGTTCCAGCTGAATAGCCATGCACTAAATTAACAGTGTGCACAAATAAGGATGATTGGATAGCTTAAGTATAATTATGAACACATGTACTTATAAGAAAAAAAATATTTATGAACACGTGAGAATGAGTAGTGTTAATGAAAGAACAAAAAAGGGGTAATGAAACCTCTCCCTTTTGCTAAATAATTGCAATTGAAATGTGCTTATAAATGGTGAGTAGCAGTTGTTTGAGCAAACTCTTAACAATCAATTTATGATTGTAAACTCTAAACAAAAATTCCAAATCTTTAAGGAATCCAAATTTGAAGAATTTGACTATCATAGGGCGTACAAGTTTAGTTGAGGTGCATGATTTTGTCGGATTCGTTGATAAGCTCCCTTATTTGAGTATTATAGGATGCTCTCCACCTTCGAAGTTTTCTAAGAAGCCTCAAGTTGAGATCTCTATGCTGTCTTAGGGCTTGTTTGGTGACTTAGAATATATCATAATTCTGTGAGTAGTAATGAAATAGTTTGTGAATAGTAGTGAAATTGTTTGAGTTAAGACATTTTATTTGATTTGGGGAAAGTAGAGAGAGAAAAGTAGAATAAAAATATTATAAAGTTAAAAAATTGTTTGAATATATTTTTTTAATATTATTTTTGTTTTGAAATTTGAAAAGGTTGTATTGTTTTTTGTGTTTTGTTTAGAAGTTTGGGAAAGTTGTATTGGGTTTTGTTTTTGGATAATGATTAGATGAAAAAGTTGAAGATTTGAAATTGAAAAGTGTTTTGTGTTTGAGTAATGTTTGGGAAGGAAATTATGATAAGTTTTGAGAATATATGAGAATACCTCGTTACCCAAACAAGCCCTTAGACTTGATGGTTGCACAAGCCTTTATAATTTTCCTGAAATCAAGTGTAAAATGGAACATTCTAGACAATTTATGTAGCGGACACTGAAATAATCAATTTAGCAAACTCTGTTTTTTTTTATTGCTTATAAAAAATAATTCACTGTCTCACCAATTCCACCATGAGACAACCTTTGTTGCCCTCCCACCTCAAAACCCAACAAACCAAACATTAGAAATACAACATATTATAGCTGAGATGATTGTAAGAGGAAACATTCAGGTCAAACCAAATATAGATATCATATCAAATTATACAAAATAAGTAAATAGAACCAATCATAGAGAAACAAATATAAAATCAAGATACAGAAGTCTCATTGCCAATTATAGATATCTTGATATGGAAGTCTCAAGACAAATATAAATCTAACCCTGGATCCCTCCCCAATGGCAGTCTCATTATATTGGGATCCAGGGTTAGATTTATGCATGATGTTTGCCAATTATAGATATCTTGATATAGAAGTCTCATTGCCAATTATAGATATCAAGATATAGAAGTCTCAGTAAATTAACTTCTTAAACTCACGTGTTCTCGGTGTTTTAAGAAGTTAATTTACTGATGCCTGTTAATTTAAACAGAGAACTTATCCGAAAAAAGTTACTGTGGTAGGCACCGTACTCCTCCAAATGCACTTCCAGTGAAAAGAAATCTGGCTCTGACAATCCAAAACCTTGTATGATGATTGAACAGTGAACTTCTTATTCCCGGTGTGGATTCATAACATCCTATCCACCTCAACACAATACCAAAAAAAAAAAAAAAAAAAAACAATACCAACTCGAAGTGTATAACAAGTTGAAAAGGTTGGAGATATCTCCTATTTCCCAATCCTTGGCAGCTCTAATAAAGTGAACATTCCATTGCAAGGAGCCATTAGAGCTGTCCAATAGATCCAACACTGAGGCCTCCTGATTAGAGCAATGCAGAATAGGAAAGGGAACAGAATCTACTTATCAAAAAAGGAAAGGGAACAGGATCTTGAGGGTGGAATTGCCACACCAAACATCATGCATAAAATCCAACCCTGTATCCCTCCCCAATGGCAATCTAGTTTGACTAGCAAAGATATCCCACCCATTCTTAATAGTTTTGCACAAACCCACTCCATCCACAACCATCACTTCATTAGAACACCAACCCCCCAAGCACTCACATACTTGGAATCAATTATGGCCTTTCACAAAGAGTCCCCTTCTTGCTGATCCCGCCATAACCATTTTCCAAGAAAAGCCTTATTGAAGATCCTCAAATTACCAACCCCCAACCCTCCCCTAGAAATCTGAGAGCAAACCTTGTCCCAACTAATTAGGGGGGACTTGGCCTCCTCCCCATAAGAAAGCTTGAGAATTTTTCTCAATCCGATTATCCACACCTGCAAACAAGGGAAGAAAGATTTTTTTTTTTTTTTTTATGTAAGAATCTTTATTGAATAGAATGAAACTAGGCAATGTCCAAGTACACAGGAATTATACAAAGTGAGACACCTAATTACATTCTAGTAAGCTAGAAAGAAGATAACAACTCATGAACGTTCCCACACTTCAGTACAATAGCAGAAAACCACTATAAAAGAAGGAATACAAATGAATTCCAGATTTCCCCCACTGCACGTTCCTTGTTGTTAAAACACCTATCATTCATTTCCGTTCATAAACAAGGGAAGAAAGATAGAAAGTATATGGGAATGTTAGAAAGAATACTTTTAATCAAAGTGCTTTTTCCCCCTTTAAGTACATCCTTTTTTTCTACCCTGCCAGCTTTCTCTCAATCTTCTCAACTACCTCTTCCTAGATCGTCTCTACCTTGAAAGCAGCCTTCCATGGTAAGACCCAGAATTTTCATGGGCAATGTAGCTAACTTACTACCCAATACCAAACCTCTAATATTGGGCACTACACCTACCGGGACTATCTCAGACTTTCCAAGGATCACCTTAAGACTGGAGGCATATACAAAATAAAGCAAGAGGGCCCTCAATGATTGCACATGGCCATGGTCCGTCTCATTTTTAGATTTCTAAATAACTTCTCCTTGACCATACTAATATGATTAGTTAGGACCTTGGATATGATCTTGTAAACCCCATTCTGGGATTCTCAGGGGTCGAAGTCCAACCCCCATGGCTAATGGGGCGATAATTCTTCACATCCAAGGCCTCGACCCTCATCGGGATAAGTGCAATGAACGTTGTATTATGTGAATACCCCATTCTGGTAAGTGATAAGGGTATGTGATGTATGAGATTTCATATTGCTTGGGTCCTTGGGAAGGAGAAGTTATTGTTTTTTATAATTTTCCAATGGGATTCCAATTGTATCATTGACTAATCCTTTTAGAGTGTAGGTCATGTGACTTGAGCCTTCCATTAGGTTGTTACAAATGGTATCAGAGCCTATTCCAACTAGAAATGTGAGACTTGAGTCATGCCACATACGATGGATTGGCCCGACGAAGACGTCGGGAATATAAGGAGGGGAGATTGTGATACCCCATTATGATAAATGATAAGCATAGGTGGTCTATGGGATCCCACATTACTTGGGAATGAGAAGTTTTACTCTTTATAATGTTCTAATGGGGCTCCAATTGTATCATTGAGTAGTGCTTTTGGAGTATAGGTCATGTGGCTTGGGCCGTCCATTGGGGTGTTACGTATTAATACTTCTTTCAAATTTCTTGGAAGGGTAAAGGTTTTATGGGATGAGATCTTTGTTAGGCTTGGTATTGCATGGGTGATGCCTTGGAGAGTGGTGGATCTATTGGCTTGTTGGAGAGGAATCCAGGACAATTGTCAAATTGTGGCTGTTTGGAAGATGGTGCCATTGTGTCTTATGTGGTGTTGGAATGAGAGGAATGGTCGCTATTTCGACAATAGAGAACGTTCGGTGGGAGGGATTAGAGATTCTTTCTTCCATACATTGTTACTTTGGGCTTCGGCTATTGTATTGGATGGGACTAGTTTTAATGATTTTTACTCTGCCTTTTCCAGCTCTTAGAGCACTCCCAATAGCTCCTGTAAAATACAATATTTTGTATAATATAAAGAAAATTGGTCAAAAGTAGCTTCCAATAGATTTTGTATCTTCTTCTTCATTTTACAATTTGCAATAGTAATTCTCTACATCTAGAGAATACTATTCATCCTCTAAAATATTTTTAATTATTTTCTCTTTCATTTGATAGTTGTTTGGTGTTATAAGATTCATTTAAAATGAATAAAAAATATTAAAAAATATAATATTTAAATGATATGAAGAAAAAATAAAGAAGCTGATGTATGGTATATTGTAAAAGTCAGTATGTAAAATAGAAAAAGTAGGTTTTGATGATGTATTTTAAAGTATAGGATGAAGAATCTATTGGGAGTGCTCTTAGCTTGTAATTAAGTGTTTTCTCTTGTATTCTTCCTGTGTACTTGGGCTATACCTACTTACGTGGATTAATAAATTTTTTTGATAGGTAAAAAACATATTAATTTTGGTCTCTGTGGATTAATAAATTCTTCTTACTTATATAAAAAAATATCCTCCCTTACAATGTCCCAACAATTCTGAAAAAAAAAAAAAAAAGCCATGGAGAAACCATCCGGTCCAAGAGCTTTATCTTTAGCCATCCCTTTAATCACATGATGGACCTCATCATCTTCACAAGGTCTTTCCAACCAGGTTGCACTCCAAAGATCAATAGACTCAAAAACCAAACCATCAAGTTTTGGCCTCCAAGCAAATTGTTCTGTGAGGAGTCTCTCATAGTAGTGGACATTGTGATCCTTGATCTCAAAATGGTCATGAAGGACACGACCATTAATGTGGAGCATCTCTATGGCATTTTTCCTCCAATGAGAGTTGGCCACCCAATGAAAGAACTTTGTGCATTTGTCTCAGCCATAGACCCCAAGATTTTTGCCTTGACAAGATCTCCTCCAACAAGAGCATCTTTTCAATTTCAGTAGCCACAATACTTTTCCTTTTCAAGTCCTCATTCAAAAGAGCCCCAATCTCCTCTTGACCCTCCAGGCCTTGCAACTCCTCAAGAGGGACTTCTTCACACTTCTAAATTTCCAAAAACTTCCACGT
>QEOT01003089.1:54595-65970 GCA_003123785.1 Pterocarya stenoptera
GGACAAAGGTTTTCATGAACCTGCTGATTTGAACACA
This sequence comes from Pterocarya stenoptera, assembly GCA_003123785.1. Lineage (NCBI taxonomy): Eukaryota > Viridiplantae > Streptophyta > Magnoliopsida > Fagales > Juglandaceae > Pterocarya > Pterocarya stenoptera. Next base: position 54,633 of record QEOT01003089.1, read on the forward strand.
CAAATGCAGGGGGGAAAAAGGAAGAAACTTGAAGCAAATAGGTGAATGATGCCAAACCTCTCCAAACTGCAAAATGGAGTCTCTTTAACTATTCTCCCACTTCTCTGGAGATATTGAGGCTTTTTTAATCATATGAAAATTTAGGATAATGCTATATATGATCTTGGAGTGTGCAGTTCCGGCATACTTCATTTGAAAAAAAGTGAGCTATCATTAAAATAATAATTTTTTCATGTGGATTCTAGATTTATTCATTTTTTTTCAAAGGGAGTATACAGAGATTGCACACTCCAAGACTGTAAATATCGTTTTAGATAAAAAATTTATTCAACAAACTTAAGAAGCTTTTGAAGAAAAATATAATTGCATAGATGCTGCAATAAATGAATCCAAATATCTTTCTATTCTCTTTGGAATATCAGCGGTTTGAAACAGGATGATCTAACTTATGATGCGCCATAAAGTTTACCTCTGCATCATCAATTCTGTTAATAACTTCGTCGATCTTGTTTCTCGTACGACGTTAACAACTTTTCGAGGCTCCCAGGTCTTATTTGATAAGAGGGTAGGTTTAAGTTGTGATATTATGAGCCTGTAACAGGCCAGATGATCAATCAATTATTGTTCAATTTTGCCTATGAATTTGTAGTTTGCTTTTGTTGCTCAATCAATCGTACAAATTTTCTCAGTGTTATTGTGACCAAATTGGTTCGTGCAGTAGAGCCCGCCATCTATGTCTCACATTTAAATTGGTCTACGGGTCTCTCATACTCTCATATAGATTCGCCAACTGGGCTGCAAATGAATTGGCTTATTATAAAAAATAATATGTATATATATATATTTCATCTTGTTCTAACCTTTAATTTCATAATGGGTTCCTTGAATTTGTGACAAGGAGTTAAAAGCATGTTTAAAGAGTAGGATCTCACGCTCGAATCAAAGTTGAATAAATAAGACCAATTAATTATGAAAGAGATTGAGGAGTTATATATGGTTTCACCTCTCAATCAATATTTAAGGATAAAACTAGTTTGCTCACTTCATTTGATACCTCTATACTTTTTTTTTTTAATTTTATATTTAGTGATTAAGGAAGTGATTTTAAATGTATTAGTGTATTTTTTTTTTAAAATCTTTAAATGTATTAAAAAAATATGAAAAGAAAAAAAAAAAAAAACAAAGGGGCGGTACGCCCAGTGGTAAGAGTGAGGTGGTAGAGTAGCCCAACTCATTATTTAATCTCTAAGTTAGGTTTGGATAGTGAGTTGAGATGAGATGAGATGAGTTGAGATAAAAGTTGAAAATTGAGTAAAATATTATTAGAATATTATTTATTATTATTATTATTTTGAAAGTTAAAAAATTGAATTATTTATTACATTTTGTATAAAAATTTATAAAAATTATAATGATGAGATGAGATAAGATGAGATGGATTAAGATTAACTCTCAATCCAAGCCGAGCTAGTCAGGTGAAGTTGTGATGTGGCCCAAATGATCACAAATTTCCATGTGATTTGCCCGGAAAAAAAGCAAAAACCTATATATAATAATAAAGTTATGTTTTCCCATTTTTTGTTTTGTGAGCTAGCGCCCGCATAACTCCAATATAATAATAATAATAAAAAAAGATTCTTTCCATTTTACTATCTACATATTTTGTATAAATTAACATTCATTTATCAATCTAATCAGCTTTTAAAAATACACATCCCATTTCTTATGTTATATAAATGAATATCATCTAATTTTTAGATATATTTGTCCACCAGGAGGTGTATGTATGTCCTTCCAAAAGTCTTCAAGGTTATTTTGACTTGCAAACTTGAAAAGATTATTTGAATATCCTCCCAAAAGTCTTCAAGGTACCACACGCCACATCGACCCTTTTCCAACCAATTCGCAACAAGTAAAGAGTCCAACTCAATCTCAACTCTATGCAAATCCAATTCCTTACAATGCTTCAGCCATAATAAAGAGCTAATAGTTCCACTTCATTATTAGAGCCATAAGACAATTCTTTGGCAAACGCCAACCTCAAACATCCCTTCTCATCCCGAATAAGGCCACCCGCCCCCATGCAACCTGGATTTCCCAATGAACTCCCATCCACATTCAATTTAAACCATCCCCTCTTCGGCCTATTCCATTTTACCAAGCAAACCTTTTTACATAATGGATATTTAACCGGAATAGAAAAGGTAGCCAGTATTTGCTCATCACTATCTTTTACTTTTTTACTCGCCCTCAAGCTTAGACTCACCCATGCAATAGCTGCCTTAATTGCGCACCACAATGATTGCACAGGAGCTTTTTTCCCTTCCATTCTTGCCTTGCACTGCCACATCCAAAGAGACTAAGTTAAAATTATTGGAATCAAAACAAGCAATGTACTTTTTTGAGAAGAATGTGATGCTCGTCTAAACCAGAGCTCCATAGTAGCTTTCCAAGGCCTAGAGGCGTCATAAGGCATCCCCAAGCTCAGAGACACCCTGCGCCAAACTTTCGCTGCTAGTGAGCCCGTAGCCAATACATGATCTTGATCCTCCATACAACCCCGTTCACAGCATTCACATTTGAAAACCACAGGAATACCCACGTCTTTAATACGCGCATCCACACTTAGGCAAAGATTTAAAGCCTTCCACAATGTAACCGAGTACTTCTTTGGAAATTCGAGAGCTGATTTTCTTGCTCGGCTGGCCTCGAGTCATTAGCCTGGTGTGTGGAATAATTTTAGGGATATACCGTGAAAACTTAAGGGTATTTTAAATATGGATAAAATGGATCTTCCTTACTTGCGATCTTAAGTTGGAGCTTGTTGACACCTTATATGTAGGTTTGGTTGGAAATTATTCAGGCTTGTTAGGTGCTGGTTATTCTTTGTATTTGGTTATTAGATTTTGCTAATTGGTTATGGTTTGTAAGTCCAAAAGAAATGATGTTACTACGGTATCCCTCTTCCACAAATGAGGTGAATTAATAAATTTGGGAAGGGACCGCTATGTGTGTGGTTATTGGTTCTTAAAAAAAAAAAGAAAAAAAAAAGGTGTATGTATGTGGAGAATTTCAAATTATAGTTTTCCCTTTAATTCGTGCAAAAAAGAAATATAGTGGAAATTAATGTCAGTACGTACCTACTGGTTGAATTACATGAGCTATATATGATGGTAAATTGGTGACGATTATTATGTCTTTGAAAGAGAAAAAGATCAAAGGCATGCACAAAATTAAGTTGCTTTATTTGTAGGATCAGCATCTTAGCTAGCTAGCTAGCAAGCAGGGTTGGTACGTATGAGAATGTGGCCGGGAGACTTGATGATTAATTAGCAGGTCTGCTACGGCCAGTTGTATACACGCAAGTAGCTAGCTAGCCGTGCCGTTCCTTGCCCCCGCCATATATGGCCGGCCATATATGGCCCGCTACAACAAATATGGTTTTTTCCACCGAATTCTTTTTCCAAGCTATAGGATGGTGGCAAATAGTAGGTTGCTGACACGAAAATTGTTCGTGGAAAAAAATACAAACCTTTTGCCATGAGATCACATCGGCCAGTAAAACTTTGTAGGAAAACAATTTTTTGCCATAAAATAAACGCTTTTTGCAGCGACTTTTAATCACCGTAAATAAACTTACAGAAATATTGACATTTTCATGGATTATTAGTATTTGTGACAAGATTATTTTCTTTTTTCGGTGACACGATATCGCCACAAATAATCTTACAAGAAATATTTTTCCTTCTGTGGGTTATTAGTTTTTGCGACCAAGTTATTAGCTTTTTGCGGCGACTAGTTATTGCCGCAAAGGAACTAACCTGCCAAAGTTTTTTAATTCTGGGCATTTATTATTTGCGGCAACGTTATCAGTTTTTGCAGCGGTAACTACCAACGGCAAATACTAATAAAATTAAAATTCCTTTCTTCTCAAAATAATTTATGGTGGAAAATACTTACTTGATGACACGAAAAATATTTGTGGGAAAAAAATAAGTCTTTTGCCACGGGGGATCAATATTTTGTGGGAAAAAAGTTTTTGTAGCGACAAATCGTCTTTTGTGGAGATAAAAAGTCGCCGTAAATAAACTTTTGTTCTTGCTCGTTATTAGCTTTGGGGCGAAGAAATATTAAATTTGCCGCAGATAAATAATCGCAACAATTAATTTTAAGATGAACAATTTAAAACCCATTCCCCCCCCCCTCCACCCCCCATATTAGTTTCTTCTCCCACCTGATGCTCTTCTCCTTTGCGTCGTCGTCCCAAGTCGAAAATCCACAGTGCACCTCCCAACCAAGCCACGCCGCCGCTGTCGACATAAAAGGACCTCGCACTTGTCCCGCTCAAACTATCCTTTGGTGCCTCCCACTCGTCCCGCTGACTATTAATGTATTGGCTTGGAATCTATAGGTGTTTGTTATTTTTGCTTTACATATCTCCATTGAGTTGAGTAATGTCACCCCTTCTATTTTCATTTATGTTTATTCTCATTAAATTATTAACTATTTCTGTCATTAAACTTGTTATTCCGTATCAGAGTATTAGAACAAACCCAACCATCCATCTATGGCCCAAAGCACCGTGCACCACCAAACCCAACCATCCATCTATGGTAAGCTGATCTCTTTGTCTCTCTCTAGCTTTGTCTCTATCAAGCCATGGTTGTCTTTGTGATTTATTGATTTTTAGAGTTGTTTGGTTCAATTATTTTTTGGGATAAACGAAATAGCTGCTTTTTAGTTGATTTATACTAGTGAGAAACAAAGAGTTTTGGAGTTATGCTGAAATCTCAGTTGGTTTGTGAAAGGGTTTTGAACTAACTAACTACTATTGCATTTATTTGTGCCATCTTAATTGGGTTAGCCTTGAAGGTTTTTGAACTTTTTCTTTTTAAGTGTTGACTGATGTGGTTTTATTTTGGTGCCTTCTTATTTGGTTGCAGGAAAGGGTGGTAGAAGCCATGAATATGTATCTACTACATGCACTTAAGAGTTTATAGCTTGACTAGGTTTCACTGGTTCCTTTCTCTTTAAGTTGTTTACAAGAAGACCAAGTTGTAGTGAGTTTGTAAAGTATAATGATAATGTTGGGTTAATACCTGGTTCTGTTATCATGTATACTTCCTGTGTACTTGGACTTGACCTTCTTTTATAAATAAAACTTCTTGATTACCTTAAAAATAAAAAACCTGGTTCTGTAATGCTAGCTAATGGGGTATATTGAAAACACATGAGTGCTTTGAATGTATTGTATGGTTGTGGTTTTGTGGAGCTAGGAATTATAACTTATAAAGTTTTGTGGTTGCGTTGTGTACGTGTATAAATTGTATGGGCAATTTCCTCTCTTGGGTTCTTATTAGAAGTTTTTATTGTATCAATGTTAGTACAATTTTATGTTTTTTTTTAAAATTATTATAAGCGTGAATTTGGATCTCCAAGGTTTGGATATATTTATTTTAGCCTATATTAGACTATTTGTTAAGATTATTTTTGGCTCAATCTCATTTTCTTATTTTACAATTTTTTTTTTCTAAAATCTCTTAGCATTTGCCGCAAATACAACTCGTGGCAAATACTTTTTTTTTACTGGAAGCAATTATTTTCCGCGATAACCTTTCTTCCTAAATAAGTATTTCCGACGGAATACTTTGTGGAAAATATATATTGTCCACGAAAGTATTTCATCGGAAATATTAAAGACAGCTTTTTCCACGAAGAGAAGTCATGGGTAAACATTTTTTGCTACAACCTCTTCTCATGGAAAATGATGTTATTTCTCACCTGAGATTATATTTGCCACGAAGAAAAAATGTTTTAACCGCCATAAATGTTGGTGGAAAAAGAATGCTTTTCCCATGCACTTGTGGTTTGGTGGAAAAAGAGACCTACTTCACCAATTATATGCCACCAAGCTGCCACGAACCAATTTGGTGAGAAAAAACTTTTTGACATGAGGATAGGTTTGGGGGGTGAGATGAGAATTTTGTGTTTTGTTTTAAAGTTTAAAATATTATTTTTTAGTTTTGAGATTTGAAAAAGTTAAATTGGAATTTGAAAAAGTTGTATTGAAATTTGAAAAAGTTGAATTGTTTATTATATTTTATATGGAGATTTGAAAAAGTTGTAATGATGAGATAAGATGAGATGAGAATTTTGTGTGAGATGTGTTTTCCAAACCTATCCTAAGTATATATATATTTTTTTTCTGACCATAGCTCTTCTTGGCAAAAAGTAGTATATGTTGTAGTGTGGCCAGCTACCTCCTTGTCCGGCTAGTTCCTTACAAATTTGCCTATTTACATCATTTTAACAGGTATGAGGGTTAAAACATCACGTACATACGTAGTAACGTAGGATATCAGATCATATAAGTAGTTAAATTCTACATTACTTAAAAAAAAAAAAAAACCTCAAGACTGTATGCATGGCTACGTACCCCCGACCATCCTAGTTCCTTTTGATCTGATGATGGATAAGTGAGAAGTGATCATGTATGGATGCATGCATGCTGGATTAGGAAAATAAATGGTGTTGTTAATGTTGCATGTTCCGTATGCCTGGACAAGATTTTAGCAACTCAGACAAGTGTTTGCACTAGCAAATAAGAAGACAAATGTGGGCTTGGGGTGGTCCGGAAAACCTTCGATGCTCAAGTTAGTCTCACGTACCTGAACAAGCGTCATGTTTAGAGTATTAGATTTTTTAAATAACAAAGTCAGATAGAGTTCTTTGTACCTGAGAGGTGTCTTTTATACGAGATTTTAGGGGGGACAGTTTGTACCTGGTATCAGGATTTCGCTGTCCTGCCCGTAGTTGCCTTAGCCTAGGTATTTGATATGACGTGATGTTTTGAGGTAGGGCTTTCAATGCAGCGCGGCTCTTGAGATGACACTTTTAATGCGGCGTGGTGTCTAGGGTGCGTCCTGGCTGTGGGTGAGTGGCGCAGTCACTTTTGGTCCCCGGCCTTCGTCAAAGAATGGAGAGCTGCCTGCGTCCTCTGTTCACTTGCAAGTGAAGGTCCTTTAATGCTTAGTATTGCAGGAGATGCCAGAGTCGACGCATCCCATCTATTCCCCTTCGTCTGGTTTCCCGCGCGATCTCATCCATAAAACTATTGATATTAATCATCACAATATTGCATGCATCCATCCATTAACTCATTAATTACTTCTAACATGATATCTGATCAAAAGTATTGAGTCTCTTAGAAAAAGTGTTAAAATAAAATTCACTTCTTCTTATCTATTTATAAGATTTTTGAAATAAATTGTGATTTTAGGGGTTGTGAAGTTAGCAGTTATATTGGGTGTGAAATAAGTAAGGAAAATATTACTTTCATCGTTCTATTCTACTGCTCCATTTTATGAATTTTTATTTTATTTTTTAGTTTTTTTTTACTTAATGATTAAGAAAATATTTTTTAATAATATTGTGATTTTTTTATTTTTTTTAAAAAAATTTAAAAATGTTAAAAAATACATATATGAAAAAGTATAAAAAAAAAAATCCTACAACTAACGGTAGCTTGGAGCTGGGGTGGCTCGACAGCCACCCAATAATTAACAACTGCAATCTGCATTGCATTAAGTTGATCGATGGAGCTGGCCGGGAGGTACGAACGTGTGGGAGCACGTAATGAATGCAAAGGCAGTGTTAGGTTGAACGCTCTTCTAGGAATAATATTATGGATATCATGTGGTTTATATGATATCCAGCCATGTATTTGTATTTAACGAAAAGATATCATAATTAATAGATACCACAAATGAATTTAGATATTTTAGAATTTCTATCCGAATTTAAAGGTTTAGAAGAGTAATTAAAGAAAATAATTAAATAAATAAAATACTGAATCTTACAGCATTTTTTACTATCTGAATATATTACTTACAAGTTGGGAGATTCTATTCACGAAGTATTCGATAAAGAGAATGCAAGTGAGAGACACGGGCAAACCCAGGAAATCCAAGTCGGGGGACAAGCGTATGAAAATTTTTTTGGGGGCGCAAAATCAATTTTTAAAAGTTGTCTCACGTATATATAAATACCATAAATTTTTTCTTTTTGCAACTTTTTGAAAGTTTGGTGGATTGAAGTCCTTCAACTCAAAGGATGGTGGCCACTTTCATTTTTGGTGGGATTCACTTCATGATATATATGTCTATTAATTCTTTGATCGCGCTTTCGGCTGTACATTAATTAGAGTTTGAGCTGAAGCTCTAAGTAATAAATAAACATCTCATCCGAAACAAAATCTATCCCAAATGTGTGCTGCACATTACTACCAAAAGTTGCTCAAGTGCATGACGATGAACAAATTTGGATAGAAGATCATGATGGGACAATGCAGATGATGTCTACTCTTTATTTAGAACAGTCTATGCAATGTTGACAGATTTCTGTCTTTGCATTTCACATCAATGATAGTTCTATTTTCAAAAAAAAAAAAAAAAAAAGAAGAAAGAAAATCTATCCCAAATGCATGAGACAGTGTGTTAATGTCATCTTAATTATCTCCAACTATATGTGCCTAACGTACAGAACCGAAAATAAAGAAGAGTATAGGTAGGAGTTTGGTATGGTGACGTTTGTCTCTTATGTGTCATAGTTTTCTTTAGAAATAGGTAACTGATGATGAGAAGGATTAGGTCCACGTACAAATCTTGCACATTGAAGTTTATTACATGCTAACGTAACTTAATATAATATATTAGATTTATTTTATAATAATAAAAGTTTTACTATCAAATAAATAACTTTAAAATACGTCAGCAAGATATATATATAATATATAAATTTTATTGTGTAAGATTTGTATATAGAACAAATATGTTTCCGGATGATATTATATCTTACCTTAGGATCTTCAGTGCTTCACTTTACGTAATTTACTTGTTATTTTCTTTAAAATAATTTGTTGGTAATATATCGAGACAATGAATTTTTTTAAATAGCACGCTCGTATTATCTTTGTCCTGAATAGATTGATAATGTGTGGGATAGAGGGCCGGCTCATGATGGTACCTAGCTTCTATCGTGTTAAGGATATAATTTAATTTAATTTTTTGATCATGATATTGATGTTAAACTTTTGAAATAAGTGATGATTTAATTTGATATCTAAATAGAATTCCTGAATTCAATTTTATTTGTATTGATTTTCTCATAGTGATTGGAAATGAGAGTACGTACCTTGGTGTATAATCAATAGAGAAGTACTACAATCATAAAAGATCATATAAAATTAAATTTATAAATTGACATGGTTTCATATGATACATTTGATGATCTACTTTACGATAAAATTAATTTTACAATTTAACGTACCGTTCTACACTTTACCGTCACGTTCTATTAGCTTTTATTTACCTAATTTGCACAAATATATATATATATATATATGTATATTTATATAGGTGTATTAAAAGATAAAAGATTTTCATGTTCCGTTTGCATGAGTTCCAAACTTTCTCGTGCATATTATATAACAAAAATTTTATGTACAGTTATTTTTATGTATTTTTTGTACACTTCATTAATGTAATAAGCTGCATCACTTTTTTTTAATAGAAAATAATTACTTTGACCAATCATATTAACATAGTGCACAAAAAATAAGTAAAAGTGATTGTATTTAATAAAATTGATTATACAAATATCGGGTTGGTTGTTTGGTATTGATTTGTTAATAATAATATTCCAATCCCAACCATATAAAATAATTACTTTGGCCAATCATATCAATATAGTGTATAAAAAATACGTAAAAGTGACTGTACGTAATTGATTGTACAAATATCAGGTTGGTTGTAATTTGGTATTGATTTGTTAATAATAATTCCAATCCCAACCAGAAACCGAACCAATTGAATCATCACAATCAAACAGTACGTAGTAGATTCAAAATCTGAAGGGACTGCTCACCCAATGTTTTACCAATCAAGCTGCAAGAATTATCTCCAAAATATTAATTCGTACGAGTAGTTCATGCATGCATGCAAGGAACGCGGGTCGGATGATGCATCATCTCAATCAATAAATTATAACACATAACTCCCAACTATATATATGGGCTAATCAAGCCAATTATGGCCCGGCGCCGGCAATCTTTTTAGCATAATTGGCAATGTTTTAATTAATTGATAATTACGTATTACCAATTATGGATGACTAATAATTAGAATTTTGAAAATTATATATATATGCACGCGCGTATAAAATATCAGTATATTTTAGGATTATTTACAAAATTAATATTTAAGTTTTCACATTTTGTAATTACTGATTTTTCAATTAATCCTATATTTTATATGTTGACAAGATCATGGGTCTTTTAATAAAGTTTTAATTAAATGATCAGCTTTTGTAAGAAGTTCCATGTGAAAGAACGATCGTAAAAATGAGCATTATTAATGCTTGTAGTACTCCAATGAATCTTCACATGCTTGGGTGTATATGTTTTGATTGTGAATAGTCTTTTAGTTACGATAAATTAGTCAAAAAAGTCCATTTTTGTTGTAGCATGTATTTGGGTGTGGACAAATAGGTACCTATATATTAAATTTAACTTATGATTATCTTATCATCAACCAAACTTCAGTGCTTGGATATGTAAGATTAAAGAATAAACCTGATCAAGTTATATATTAGTTTTTCCTTTTTTTTTGGTTGAAGGCGTGATATTGCTGATCCGCGGGATTATTGAAAACTGTAGTGTTTGTAAGTTTTTTGCGGCACATTATATTCATGCCAAACGGACGTATACATTTTGGGTTCTTCAATCGGGATAGGGTCCTCGTCCTTAGTTGTTTTATATATTTATATATAAATATATATATATATATATATAGCTGTAATCATCTTTATATATAACACAGTACGAGAATTAACCCACATGGAATAATTATTCTATTGAGTATTGAAATAAAATAGAAATTTGAAAAATGGTTTATCTAAATTAACTTGAAGAAAAGAACATTAAAATTAAAATTTTAAAAATAATAAGAATAGATCTAGAGCATTTGACTTCACCTAATAAATCCCACATAATTTATTATTTCTTGTTATAGAATCCCAATTATCCCAAGTTGATGATAAAAATTCCTTAACTATTTAATATTTTCTTTCGAAAAATATCAAAAACATCTCCAACTAATAACTCCACTTCTCTATGTGAATTTAACTGATTTGAGACTCATTAAGTTCTTTGGATTTTTCTTGAAAATCACACTAGTCGCGGTAAAGCATATCTGCTTTCGCTCAACTAATGGTGTTTAATCTTAGAACTTTAATCACAAATCATCTCTCGGTCTCATTGAGATTCAATAGATCGAACAAT
>QEOT01003089.1:65980-78561 GCA_003123785.1 Pterocarya stenoptera
GGACAAAGGTTTTCATGAACCTGCTGATTTGAACACACAAATGCAGGGGGGAAAAAGGAAGAAACTTGAAGCAAATAGGTGAATGATGCCAAACCTCTCCAAACTTCAAAATGGAGTCTCTTTAACTATTCTCCCACTTCTCTGGAGATATTGAGGCTTTTTTAATCATATGAAAATTTAGGATAATGCTATATATGATCTTGGAGTGTGCAGTTCCGGCATACTTCATTTGAAAAAAAGTGAGCTATCATTAAAAAAATAATTTTTTCATGTGGATTTTAGATTTATTCATTTTTTTCAAAGGGAGTATGTAGAGATTGCACACTCCAAGACTGTAAATATCGTTTTAGATAAAAAAATTTATTCAACAAACTTAAGAAGCTTTTGAAGAAAAATATAATTGCATAGATGCTGCAATAAATGAATCCAAATATCTTTCTATTCTCTTTGGAATATCAGCGGTTTGAAACAGGATGATCTAACTTATGATGCGCCATAAAGTTTACCTCTGCATCATCAATTCTGTTAATAACTTGGTCGATCTTGTTTCTCGTACGACGTTAACAACTTTTCGAGGCTCCCAGGTCTTATTTGATAAGAGGGTAGGTTTAAGTTGTGATATTATGAGCCTGTAACAGGCCAGATGATCAATCAATTATTGTTCAATTTTGCCTATGAATTTGTAGTTTGCTTTTGTTGCTCAATCAATCGTACAAATTTTCTCAGTGTTATCGTGACCAAATTGGTTCGTGCAGTAGAGCCCGCCATCTATGTCTCACATTTAAATTGGTCTACGGGTCTCTCATACTCTCATATAGATTCGCCAACTGGGCTGCAAATGAATTGGCTTATTATAAAAAATAATATGTATATATATATATTTCATCTTGTTCTAACCTTTAATTTCATAATGGGTTCCTTGAATTTGTGACAAGGAGTTAAAAGCATGTTTAAAGAGTAGGATCTCACGCTCGAATCAAAGTTGAATAAATAAGACCAATTAATTATGAAAGAGATTGAGGAGTTATATATGGTTTCACCTCTCAATCAATATTTAAGGATAAAACTAGTTTGCTCACTTCATTTGATACCTCTATACTTTTTTTTTTTAATTTTATATTTAGTGATTAAGGAAGTGATTTTAAATGTATTAGTGTATTTTTTTTTTAAAATCTTTAAATGTATTAAAAAAATATGAAAAGAAAAAAAAAAAAAAACAAAGGGGCGGTACGCCCAGTGGTAAGAGTGAGGTGGTAGAGTAGCCCAACTCATTATTTAATCTCTAAGTTAGGTTTGGATAGTGAGTTGAGATGAGATGAGATGAGTTGAGATAAAAGTTGAAAATTGAGTAAAATATTATTAGAATATTATTTATTATTATTATTATTTTGAAAGTTAAAAAATTGAATTATTTATTACATTTTGTATAAAAATTTATAAAAATTATAATGATGAGATGAGATAAGATGAGATGGATTAAGATTAACTCTCAATCCAAGCCGAGCTAGTCAGGTGAAGTTGTGATGTGGCCCAAATGATCACAAATTTCCATGTGATTTGCCCGGAAAAAAAGCAAAAACCTATATATAATAATAAAGTTATGTTTTCCCATTTTTTGTTTTGTGAGCTAGCGCCCGCATAACTCCAATATAATAATAATAATAAAAAAAGATTCTTTCCATTTTACTATCTACATATTTTGTATAAATTAACATTCATTTATCAATCTAATCAGCTTTTAAAAATACACATCCCATTTCTTATGTTATATAAATGAATATCATCTAATTTTTAGATATATTTGTCCACCAGGAGGTGTATGTATGTCCTCCCAAAAGTCTTCAAGGTTATTTTGACTTGCAAACTTGACAAGATTATTTGAATATCCTCCCAAAAGTCTTCAAGGTACCACACGCCACATCGACCCTTCTCCAACCAATTCGCAACAAGTAAAGAGTCCAACTCAATCTCAACTCTATGCAAATCCAATTCCTTACAATGCTTCAGCCATAATAAAGAGCTAATAGTTCCATTTCATTATTAGAGCCATGAGACAATTCTTTGGCAAACGCCAACCTCAAACATCCCTTCTCATCCCGAATAAGGCCACCCGCCCCCATGCAACCTGGATTTCCCAATGAACTCCCATCCACATTCAATTTAAACCATCCCCTCTTTGGCCTATTCCATTTTACCAAGCAAACCTTTTTACATAATGGATATTTAACCGGAATAGAAAAGGTAGCCAGTATTTGCTCATCACTATCTTTTACTTTTTTACTCGCCCTCAAGCTTAGACTCACCCATGCAATAGCTGCCTTAATTTGCGCACCACAATGACTGCACAGGAGCTTTTTTCCCTTCCATTCTTGCCTTGCACTGCCACATCCAAAAAGACTAAGTTAAAATTATTGGAATCAAAACAAGCAATGTACTTTTTTGAGAAGAATGTGATGCTCGTCTAAACCAGAGCTCCATAGTAGCTTTCCAAGGCCTAGAGGCTTCATAAGGCATCCCCAAGCTCAGAGACACCCTGCGCCAAACTTTCGCTGCTAGCGAGCCCGTAGCCAATACATGATCTTGATCCTCCATACAACCCCGTTCACAGCATTCACATTTGGAAACCACAGGAATACCCACGTCTTTAATACACGCATCCACACTTAGGCAAAGATTTAAAGCCTTCCAGAATGTAACCGACTACTTCTTTGGAAATTCGGGAGCTGATTTTCTTGCTCGGCTGGCCTCGAGTCATCAGCCTGGTGTGTGGAATAATTTTAGGGATATACCGTGAAAACTTAAGGGTATTTTAAATATGTATAAAATGGATCTTCCTTACTTGCGATCTTAAGTTGGAGCTTGTTGACACCTTATATGTAGGTTTGGTTGGAAATTATTCAGGCTTGTTAGGTGCTGGTTATTCTTTGTATTTGGTTATTAGATTTTGCTAATTGGTTTTGGTTTGTAAGTCCAAAAGAAATGATGTTACTACGGTATCCCTCTGCCACAAATGAGGTGAATTAATAAATTTGGGACGGAGCCGCTATGTGTGTGGTTATTGGCTCTTAAAAAAAAAAGAAAAAAAAAGGTGTATGTATGTGGAGAATTTCAAATTATAGTTTTCCCTTTAATTCGTGCAAAAAAGAAATATAGTGGAAATTAATGTCAGTATGTACGTACTGGTTGAATTACATGAGCTATATATGATGGTAAATTGGTGACGATTATTATGTCTTTGAAAGAGAAAAAGATCAAAGGCATGCACAAAATTAAGTTGCTTTATTTGTAGGATCAGCATCTTAGCTAGCTAGCTAGCTAGCAAGCAGGGTTGGTACGTATGAGAATGTGGCCGGGAGACTTGATGATTAATTAGCGGGCGGTGCTACAGCCCCCGCTTATTTATCCCGCTCCCCTTACCGCTTGACGTGGCATGGCCTCATGAATCTATTTTAATATTAAGAAAAACAAATGTCAGGCAATGTATTTTAATAATAAAAAAAATCACAGAAATGTTTCATTTCTTTTTCTTCTCTTCTTCTCTCCCGAAAAACTTCTTTCTTTGTTGTTCTGGGCGAACTCATCCTCAGTTTTTTTTTCTTCTTCTTCTTCTTCTCTGAATCATCGGCTTTTGTTCTTCTCTTCCGAAAAAAAAAAATACCCATTCTGGTGGCAAGTAACTTCTCATTTCGTCTTCACCCTCCAACCCATTTCCTCTTCTTTTTTTTCCTACCCATTTCGTCTCCCCCCTCCAACCCACTGGACTCTGGTTAGCCAGACTCATGGCGCAAGGCACTCTCAAGTTTGAACTTGTATTTTGAACTTCCTAAATGAGGACATTTTCTCTTGTTGGGCTTCTGGGTGTCATTTTCACCTTCTACCTTTCTTGGTTCTTGTGAGCTTGCAATGGAGTGCTAAGTAATGATACTTTGCTGCGCAGTAACAGCAACATGTTGATTTGCTTTTATTCATTGGTGGTTGCATAATGTTTTCTCTATTTTTTGTCGGATGGAATGCCGGTTCCTCTAAAATTTTTTTTAAAAAAAAAAGTGTGGGGGAAGGAGTTGTGCTCTATTTTTGTGGGGCTAAAACAGAGGTATTCGACTTGTATAAATCACAAATTTTCATGTGCTTTGCCCTGAAAAAATGCAACAACCTGAAAGGCATTTTGGCTTAAAATGCACACACAAACAAAATTGACTGAACCAATAATAAATAGGAAGGGTCCAGCCGATCCAGCATGTACACAGTAAGGTTGCCAAACCAGTTTTTGTATGCACGTAAGCCTTGATCTTCTTTGGCTTGAAGACGAACTGGTTTCTGGATGGGTTTCTCTTGGTGGGATGGGTTTCTCTTGTTGATGGGTTTAATTTACTTGAAGACGAAGAAGATTGAAAATGAAATGGAGATGGGTTTAATTTATTTGAAGACGAACTGGTTGAAATGGAGATGGAGGCGGCTTCACGGGATGGGTTTCTCTTGTTGAAGGCTTTACGAAATGGAGATGGAGGTGGCAAGTCGGGATGGGTTTCTCTTGTTGAAGGTGAAAGTTTTATTTTTTCATTTTTAAACGCTTACAACGAAGCATTCCACGTCAAGCGGGAAGTCGGAGCGGGACATTCGAGCGGGACGTATAGCATTTTCCTTAATTAGCAGGTCTGCTACGGCCAGTTGTATACACGCAAGTAGCTAGCTAGCCGTGCCGTTCCTTGCCCCCGCCATATATGGCCCACTACAACAAATATGGTTTTTTCCACCGAATTCTTTTTCCAAGCTATAGGATGGTGGCAAATAGTAGGTTGCTGACACGAAAATTGTTCGTGGAAAAAAATACAAACCTTTTGCCATGAGATCACATCGGCCAGTAACTTTGTAGGAAAAAAATTTTTTGCCATAAAATAAACGCTTTTTGCAGCGACTTTTAATCACCGTAAATAAACTTACAGAAATATTGACATTTTCATGGGTTATTAGTATTTGTGACAAGATTATTTTCTTTTTTCGGTGACACGATATCGCCACAAATAATCTTACAAGAAATATTTTTCCTTCTGTGGGTTATTAGTTTTTGCGACCAAGTTATTAGCTTTTTGCGGCGACTAGTTATTGCCGCAAAGGAACTAACCTGCCAAAGTTTTTTAATTCTGGGCATTTATTATTTGCGGCAACGTTATCAGTTTTTGCAGCGGTAACTACCAACGGCAAATACTAATAAAATTAAAATTCCTTTCTTCTCAAAATAATTTATGGTGGAAAATACTTACTTGATGACACCAAAAATATTTGTGGGAAAAAAATAAGTCTTTTGCCACGGGGGATTAATATTTTGTGGGAAAAAAGTTTTTGTAGCGACAAATGTCTTTTGTGGCGATAAAAAGTCGCCGTAAATAAACTTTTGTTCTTGCTCGTTATTAGCTTTGGGGCGAAGAAATATTAAATTTGCCGCAGATAAATAATCGCAACAATTAATTTTAAGATGAACAATTTAAAACCCATTTCCCCCCCCCCCCACCCCCCATATTAGTTTCTTCTCCCACCTGATGCTCTTCTCCTTTGCGTCGTCGTCCCAAGTCGAAAATCCACAGTGCACCTCCCAACCAAGCCACGCCGCCGCTGTCGACATAAAAGGACCTCGCACTTGTCCCGCTCAAACTATCCTTTGGTGCCTCCCACTCGTCCCGCTGACTATTAATGTATTGGCTTGGAATCTATAGGTGTTTGTTATTTTTGCTTTACATATCTCCATTGAGTTGAGTAATGTCACCCCTTCTATTTTCATTTATGTTTATTCTCATTAAATTATTAACTATTTCTTTCATTAAACTTGTTATTCCGTATCAGAGTATTAGAACAAACCCAACCATCCATCTATGGCCCAAAGCACCGTGCACCACCAAACCCAACCATCCATCTATGGTAAGCTGATCTCTTTGTCTCTCTCTAGCTTTGTCTCTATTAAGCCATGGTTGCCTTTGTGATTTATTGATTTTTAGAGTTGTTTGGTTCAATTATTTTTTGGGATAAACGAAATAGCTGCTTTTTAGTTGATTTATACTAGTGAGAGACAGAGTTTTGGAGTTATGCTGAAATCTCAGTTGGTTTGTGAAAGGGTTTTGAACTAACTAACTACTATTGCATTTATTTGTGCCATCTTAATTGGGTTAGCCTTGAAGGTTTTTGAACTTTTTCTTTTTAAGTGTTGACTGATGTGGTTTTATTTTGGTGCCTTCTTATTTGGTTGCAGGAAAGGGTAGTAGAAGCCATTAATATGTATCTACTACATGCACTTAAGAGTTTATAGCTTGACTAGGTTTCACTGGTTCCTTTCTCTTTAAGTTGTTTACAAGAAGATCAAGTTGTAGTGAGTTTGTAAAGTATAATGATGATGTTGGGTTAATACCTGGTTCTGTTCTCATGTATACTTCCTGTGTACTTGGACTTGACCTTCTTTTATGAATAAAACTTCTTGATTACCTTAAAAATAAAAAACCTGGTTCTGTAATGCTAGCTAATGGGGTATATTGAAAACACATGAGTGCTTTGAATGGATTGTATGGTTGTGGTTTTATGGAGCTAGGAATTGTAACTTATAAAGTTTTGTGGTTGCGTTGTGTACGTGTATAAATTGTATGGGCAATTTCCTCTCTTGGGTTCTTATTAGAAGTTTTTATTGTCAATGTTAGTACAATTTTATGTTTTTTTTAAAATTATTATAAGCGTGAATTTGAATCTCCAAGGTTTGGATATATTTATTTTAGCCTATATTAGACTATTTGTTAAGATTATTTTTG
Organism: Pterocarya stenoptera; assembly: GCA_003123785.1. NCBI lineage: Eukaryota > Viridiplantae > Streptophyta > Magnoliopsida > Fagales > Juglandaceae > Pterocarya > Pterocarya stenoptera. The sequence continues at coordinate 72,769 of QEOT01003089.1, forward strand.
GCTCAATCTCATTTTCTTATTTTACAATTTTTTTTTTTCTAAAATCTCTTAGCATTTGCCGCAAATACAACTCGTGGCAAATACTTTTTTTTTTACTGGAAGCAATTATTTTCCGCGATAACCTTTCTTCCTAAATGAGTATTTCCGACGGAATACTTTGTGGAAAATATATATTGTCCACCAAAGTATTTCATCGGAAATATTAAAGACAACTTTTTCCACGAAGAGAAGTCATGGGTAAACATTTTTTGCTACAACCTCTTCTCATGGAAAATGATGTTATTTCTCACCTGAGATTATATTTGCCACGAAGAAAAAATGTTTTAACCGCCATAAATGTTGGTGGAAAAAGAATGCTTTTCCCATGCACTTGTGGTTTGGTGGAAAAAGAGACTTACTTCACCAATTATATGCCACCAAGCTGCCACGAACCAATTTGGTGAGAAAAAACTTTTTGACACTAAGGATAGGTTTGGGGGGTGAGATGAGAATTTTGTGTTTTGTTTTAAAGTTTAAAATATTATTTTTTAGTTTTGAGATTTGAAAAAGTTAAATTGGAATTTGAAAAAGTTGTATTGAAATTTGAAAAAGTTGAATTGTTTATTATATTTTATATGGAGATTTGAAAAAGTTGTAATGATGAGATAAGATGAGATGAGAATTTTGTGTGAGATGTGTTTTCCAAACCTATCCTAAGTATATATTTTTTTTTGACCATAGCTCTTCTTGGCAAAAAGTAGTATATGTTGTAGTGTGGCCAGCTACCTCCTTGTCTGGCTAGTTCCTTACAAATTTGCCTATTTACATCCTTTTAACAGGTATGAGGGTTAAAACATCACGTACATACGTAGTAACGTAGGATATCAGATCATATAAGTAGTTAAATTCTACATTACTTAAAAAAAAAAAAAAAAAACCTCAAGACTGCATGCATGGCTACGTACCCCCGACCATCCTAGTTCCTTTTGATCTGATGATGGATAAGTGAGAAGTGATCATGTATGGATGCATGCATGCTGGATTAGGAAAATAAATGGTGTTGTTAATGTTGCATGTTCCGTATGCCTGGACAAGATTTTAGCAACTCAGACAAGTGTTTGCACTAGCAAATAAGAAGACAAAGGTGGGCTTGGGGTGGTCCGGAAAACCTTCGATGCTCAAGTTAGTCTCACGTACCTGAACAAGCGTCATGTTTAGAGTATTAGATTTTTTAAATAACAAAGTCAGATAGAGTTCTTTGTACCTGAGATGTGTCTTTTATACGAGATTTTAGGGGGGACAGTTTGTACCTGGTATCAGGATTTCGCTGTCCTGCCCGTAGTTGCCTTAGCCTAGGTATTTGATGTGACGTGATGTTTTGAGGTAGGGCTTTCAATGCGGCGCGGCTCTTGAGATGACACTTTTAATGCGGCGTGGTGTCTAGGGTGCGTCCTGGCTGTGGGTGAGTGGCGCAGTCACTTTTGGTCCCCGGCCTTCGTCAAAGAATGGAGAGCTGCCTGCGTCCTCTGTTCACTTGCAAGTGAAGGTCCTTTAATGCTTGGTATTGCAGGAGATGCCAGAGTCGACGCATCCCATCTAATCCCCTTCGTCTGGTTTCCCGCGCGATCTCATCCATAAAACTATTGATATTAATCATCACAATATTGCATGCATCCATCCATTAACTCATTAATTACTTCTAACATGATATCTGATCAAAAGTATTGAGTCTCTTAGAAAAAGTGTTAAAATAAAATTCACTTCTTCTTATCTATTTATAAGATTTTTGAAATAAATTGTGATTTTAGGGGTTGTGAAGTTAGCAGTTATATTGGGTGTGAAATAAGTAAGGAAAATATTACTTTCATCGTTCTATTCTACTGCTCCATTTTATGAATTTTTATTTTATTTTTTAGTTTTTTTTTACTTAATGATTAAGAAAATATTTTTTAATAATATTGTGATTTTTTTATTTTTTTTTTAAAAAATTTAAAAATGTTAAAAAATACATATATGAAAAAGTATAAAAAAAAAAAAAAAATCCTACAACTAACGGTAGCTTGGAGCTGGGGTGGCTCGACAGCCACCCAATAATTAACAACTGCTATCTGCATTGCATTAAGTTGATCGATGGAGCTGGCCGGGAGGTACGAACGTGTGGGAGCACGTAATGAATGCAAAGGCAGTGTTAGGTTGAACGCTCTTCTAGGAAATAATATTATGGATATCATGTGGTTTATATGATATCCAGCCATGTATTTGTATTTAACGAAAAGATATCATAATTAATAGATACCACAAATGAATTTAGATATTTTAGAATTTCTATCCGAATTTAAAGGTTTAGAAGAGTAATTAAAGAAAATAATTAAATAAATAAAATACTGAATCTTACAGCATTTTTTACTATCTGAATATATTACTTGCAAGTTGGGAGATTCTATTCACGAAGTATTCGATAAAGAGAATGCAAGTGAGAGACACGGGCAAACCCAGGAAATCCAAGTTGGGGGACAAGCGTATGAAAATTTTTTTGGGGGCGCAAAATCAATTTTTAAAAGTTGTCTCACGTATATATAAATACCATAAATTTTTTCTTTTTGCAACTTTTTGAAAGTTTGGTGGATTGAAGTCCTTCAACTCAAAGGATGGTGGCCACTTTCATTTTTGGTGGGATTCACTTCATGATATATATGTCTATTAATTCTTTGATCGCGCTCTCGGCTGTACATTAATTAGAGTTTGAGCTGAAGCTCTAAGTAATAAATAAACATCTCATCCGAAACAAAATCTATCCCAAATGTGTGCTGCACATCAACTACCAAAAGTTGCTCAAGTGCATGACGATGAACAAATTTGGATAGAAGATCATGATGGGACAATGCAGATGATGTCTACTCTTTATTTAGAACAGTCTATGCAATGTTGACAGATTTCTGTCTTTGCATTTCACATCAATGATAGTTCTATTTTCAAAAAAAAAAAAAAAAAAAAAAAAAAAAANGCCTAACGTACAGAACCGAAAATAAAGAAGAGTATAGGTAGGAGTTTGGTATGGTGACGTTTGTCTCTTATGTGTCATAGTATTCTTTAGAAATAGGTAACTGATGATGAGAAGGATTAGGTCCACGTACAAATCTTGCACATTGAAGTTTATTACATGCTAACGTAACTTAATATAATATATTAGATTTATTTTATAATAATAAAAGTTTTACTATCAAATAAATAACTTTAAAATACGTCAGCAAGATATATATATATATAATATATAAATTTTATTGTGTAAGATTTGTATATAGACCAAATATGTTTCCGGATGATATTATATCTTACCTTAGGATCTTCAGTGCTTCACTTTACGTAATTTACTTGTTATTTTCTTTAAAATAATTTGTTGGTAATATATCGAGACAATGAATTTTTTTAAATAGCACGCTCGTATTATCTTTGTCCTGAATAGATTGATAATGTGTGGGATAGAGGGCCGGCTCATGATGGTACCTAGCTTCTATCGTGTTAAGGATATAATTTAATTTAATTTTTTGATCATGATATTGATGTTAAACTTTTGAAATAAGTGATGATTTAATTTGATATCTAAATAGAATTCCTGAATTCAATTTTATTTGTATTGATTTTCTCATAGTGATTGGAAATGAGAGTACGTACCTTGGTGTATAATCAATAGAGAAGTACTACAATCATAAAAAGATCATATAAAATTAAATTCATAAATTGACATGGTTTCATATAATACATTTGATGATATACTTTATGATAAAATTAATTTTACAATTTAACGTACCGTTCTATACTTTACCGTCACGTTCCATTAGCTTTTATTTACCTAATTTGCACGAATATATATATATATGTATATTTATATAGGTGTATTAAAAGATAAAATATTTTCATGTTCCGTTTGCATGAGTTCCAAACTTTCTCGTGCATATTATATAACAAAAATTTTATGTACAGTCATTTTTATGTATTTTTTGTACACTTCATTAATGTAATAAGCTGCATCACTTTTTTTTAATAAAAAATAATTTCTTTGACCAATCATATTAACATAGTGCACAAAAAATAGGTAAAAGTGATTGTATTTAATAAAATTGATTGTACAAATATCGGGTTGGTTGTTTGGTATTGATTTGTTAATAATAATATTCCAATCCCAACCATATAAAATAATTACTTTCACCAATCATATCAATATAGTGTATAAAAAATACGTAAAAGTGACTGTACTTAATAAAATTGATTGTACAAATATCAGGTTGGTTGTAATTTGGTATTGATTTGTTAATAATAATTCCAATCCCAACCAGAAACCGAACCAATTGAATCATCACAATCAAACAGTACGTAGTAGATTCAAAATCTGAAGGGACTGCTCACCCAATGTTTTACTAATCAAGCTGCAAGAATTATCTCCAAAATATTAATTCGTATGAGTAGTTCATGCATGCATGCAAGGAACGCGGGTCGGATGATGCATCATCTCAATCAATAAATTATAACACATAACTCCCAACTATATATATGGGCTCATCAAGCCAATTATGGCCCGGCGCCGCCAATCTTTTTAGCATAATTGGCAATGTTTTAATTAATTGATAATTACGTATTACCAATTATGGATGACTAATAATTAGAATTTTGAAAATTATATATATATGCACGCGCGTATAAAATATCAGTATATTTTAGGATTATTTACAAAATTAATATTTAAGTTTTCACATTTTGTAATTACTGATTTTTCAATTAATCCTATATTTTATATGTTGACAAGATCATGGGTCTTTTAATAAAGTTTTAATTAAATGATCAGCTTTTGTAAGAAGTTCCATGTGAAAGAACGATCGTAAAAATGAGCATTATTAATGCTTGTAGTACTCCAATGAATCTTCACATGCTTGGGTGTATATGTTTTGATTGCGAATAGTCTTTTAGTTACGATAAATTAGTCAAAAAAATCCATTTTTGTTGTAGCATGTATTTGGGTGTGGACAAATAGGTACCTATATATTAAATTTAACTTATGATTATCTTATCATCAACCAAACTTCAGTGCTTGGATATGTAAGATTAAAGAATAAACCTGATCAAGTTATATATTAGTTTTTCCTTTTTTTTTTTGGTTGAAGGCATGATATTGCTGATCCGCGGGATTATTAAAAACTGTAGTGTTTGTAAGTTTTTTGCGGCACATTATATTCATGCCAAACGGACGTATACATTTTGGGTTCTTCAATCGGGATAGGGTCCTCGTCCTTAGTTGTTTTATATATTTATATATAAATATATATATATATAGCTGTAATCATCTTTATATATAACACAATACGAGAATTAACCCACATGGAATAATTATTCTATTGAGTATTGAAATAAAATAGAAATTTGAAAAATGGTTTATCTAAATTAAGTTGAAGAAAAGAACATTAAAATTAAAATTTTAAAAATAATAAGAATAGATTTAGAGCATTTGACTTCACCTAATAAATCCCACATAATTTATTATTTCTTGTTATAGAATCCCAATTATCCCAAGTTGATGATAAAAATTCCTTAACTATTTAATATTTTCTTTCGAATAATATCAAAAATATCTCCAACTAATAACTCCACTTCTCTATATGAATTTAACTGATTTGAGACTCATTAAGTTCTTTGGATTTTTCTTGAAAATCACACTACTCGCGGTAAAGCATATCTGCTTTCGCTCAACTAATGGTGTTTAATCTTAGAACTTTAATCACAAATCATCTCTCGGTCTCATTGAGATTCAATAGATCGAACAAT
>QEOT01003089.1:84344-101875 GCA_003123785.1 Pterocarya stenoptera
TCCTCTAGGATGAGTTCAGAAACTTTCAAATGAGGATCTTGCCATGTGTCTGATGTTTTTGGTACATGAATGAATCTATTAAGGTTTGGTACGTACCCAAGGATCAGACCAAATTTAGTCCTTGCCCCATTGTTAATCTGAAAGCATATATTTGAAAGAATGAGGTCCTTTTGTTTAATGATGCCTTTCCAAAATCTTGAGTCTGTTGGTTTTGAAGAGGCAATGTTTCAGGATGTATTTCTCATGTATTTTTGGCCAAACCTTTCTTTCTATGTGCTTTTTTCATTACTGATTAGATGCCAGACAAGTTTGCTCAGTAATGCTTTATTGAAATTGGTAACAAGTCTTATTCCTAGCCCTCCTAAAGCATTAGGTTTACAAATTGACTTCTAAGATTTAGGGGTAAAATTATGAATTTTATTTGCTTTAAACCCTCACCAGAAACGCATTAGGGCTCTATCTATTTGAGTGGTGGTTTTCTTTGGAATCCAGGTAGTGGGCATGGTGTAAGAGGAAATTGCATCCTGGCTACAAATTTAATGAGATTTGTTGTGCCAGCTTGTGAAAGAAGCTTTGATTTCCATCTAGCTAGTTTACCATGAATTTCTCTAGGATTTCTTTGCAGTGTTGTTTCATGGAGGCTCCAAAATTGAGTGGCAGACCAAGATATTTAATTTTTGAACGAGAATGCTTGAAGTAAAGGATTTCTTTAACTTTTCTTATCATGCTCTGCCTGCTGTTCTTACTAAACTGGATGGAGGATTTTGCTGCGTTTATTTCTTGACCAGACTAGGATTTGTAAGTTTCAAGACTTTGTTGAAAGGCTTGAGCATTTTGAGCTATGGCTGTGCCAAAGAGGATTAGGTCATCTGCAAAGAGTAGATGGAAAATATAAGGTCCATTCATAGTGATCTGGATCCCTCAAATGTTTTCATTTTGTTCTTGTCTGGTTATTATTCTAGAAAGGAATTCACTTCCTAGTATAAAAGAAATGGGGAGAAGGGGTCTACTTGCCTGATTAATTCCTCTATTTGGATGTTCAAACCCATATGGCTTTCCATTAATAACAACTGAGTAAAAGGTTGTTGTGATATATTCCTTGATCCAGTTTATCCAAGTTTGATGAAAACCAAGGCAATTAAAGATGGTTAGCAAAAAATTCTACCCCATAAAGTCAAAGGCCTTTTCATGTCACTCTTGATAGCCATAAGATCTTTTCTAATTGTTTTATTTTAAAGAAGATGAAACACTTCCTGAGCAAGAATGGTGTTTTCTTGTATTACCTTTCCTAAAAGGAAAACGTTTTGAAAAGGAGGGATGATTTTCTCCTTTAAATTGGGTTCATTTATACCGTGTAATTTACTGATCTACATTTTTATTTGTCATTTAAATTGGGTTTGGATCGATCTCTTAGGATTTTTGACCGAACTCTAGAGTTTGGAGTAAGAGAAATAGACAACACATGAAGTGAATTTTACAACATTTATAATTGTCTGAACGAACTGTTTGGCAGTATTAAATACTCAATAAATAGACCCATTTCATAATCAAGGGATCTCTATCCGTTTATCTCTCTCCCATTTGGTCTATGTACGTAGGTGACCACCAGGCCAAGTATAAAAAGGAAAGGGGGCTAGGCAAAGCTGGTCATGGAACAAAGGTTACAAATTTAAAAACAGGTGGAGCTGGTTGTTTTCTTTCTATAGAAAGGTAATTGGAGTAAACTGATTCTCCATCTATATCAAGGAAAACAATCCACGCAGTTACGTTTAACCGCACCACCCAACAGCCCCATTTCTATATAAAATGGCATCAGCCTTTATATTTCCGTAGTACCATCTTTTCTGTTTCTTCCGCCTAATTCTTCTTCTTCTTCTTCTTCTTCTCTCTCTCTCTCTGATATTTCTTCACCATGGAGTTGGGAAGTATAGTACCGCTCCNTCTCTCTCTCTCTGATATTTCTTCACCATGGAGTTGGGAAGTATAGTACCGCTCCTTGAGGACAAGGCCATTTTAGTCACTGGTGCCACTGGTTTTCTGGCAAAAAGTATATATGCTCTGATCCTTTCTCATGTACTGTCTCTATGAGTTTGCGTACGTGCGTGTGGTTGATAAAAACAGAACAAAAGGAAAAAAAACAGAGTATGTTTTGAGAGAAACTTCAATCTCCAACGTGAAGATTGATTCTGAATGTTCTGCCTCTTCATTTCTCTTTAATCTGATATATATATGCTTACATTGAAACTCACAACATCTTTAAATCAGAAAGACAACTTCCAAGATTAACTAACAATCATAAAGACTAAACTTAGTAAACTTAAGCAGTTTTCTGGAAAAGAACATCACATTAAACCAACTTTAATACTCCTCCTTGATGTATTTTTCAGATATTCCAAGCATTGATCTGAGCAACTGAAATTTTTCTCTAGGAAGAGCTTTTGTAAAAATGTCAGCTATTTGTTCTTCTGAGCGACAAAACTTTAATTCAATTTCTCTACTTGCTTCCACTTCACGCAAAAAATGGTATTTGATTGCTATATGCTTGGTTTGACAATGCTGAACAGGATTCTTGGCAATGGCAATTGCTGATTTATTGTCACAAAAAATCTCAGTAGAACCTTGTTGTTTTTCCCCCATATCTTCTAGAATTCTTCTTAACCATATGGCCTGGTTTGCTGATCCAGCAGCAGCAACATACTCTGCCTCGGTTGTGGATTGAGCTACGTTTCCTTGTTTCTTTGAACTCCATGAAAACATACCAGATCCAAGACCAAAACAGTAACCAGAAATACTTCGCATATCATCTGTAGAACCTGCCCAGTCACTATCAGTGAAGCCAACCAGCTTTGTTCCTGAAGATTTCTTGTACCACATGCCCAAACCAATTGTTCCTTGCAAGTACCTTAGAATTCTCTTAACAGTTCCAAAGTGAATCTGACTTGGACATTGCATAAACCTTGAAAGCAAACTGGTAGCAAACAGAAGATCAGGTCTGGTATTGCACAAATAAAGCAGACTTCCCACTAAACTTCTATAGGTTGATGCATCCACTTTCTTGACACCATCTTCCTTTCTTAGCTTTTCATTAGGAATCAATGGTGTTGCAACTGACTTACAACCTGTCATATTAAACCTTTTCAACAAATTTTCTGTGTATTTCTTTTGGGAACAAAAAATTCCATCTTTTTCTTGGCTTACTTCCATCCCAAGAAAATAATGCATCTTTCCCAAGTTAGTCATCTCAAAATTGGCCATCATTTCCTTTTTAAAATTTTCAATCATCTCTGCATTATTTCCTGTAAAGACAAGATCATCAACATACAAGGATACAATGATCATTTCAACACTGTTTTGTGACTTCACATACAAGGTTGGTTCACTTTTACTCCTCCTGAATCCTTGATCAGTAAAATAACTATCAATTCTTCCATACCAGGCACGTGGTGCCTGTTTCAATCCATACAATGTCTTTTTTAGTCTGTAAATCTGTCCTCCTTCCTTTATGAATCCCTCAGGTTGATTGACATAAACCTATTCTTCTAGAACACCATTTAAGAAGACTGACTTTACATCTAGTTGCCATATTTTCCATCCCTTTTGAGCAGCAAGTGCGACAAGTGCTCTTATAGTGTCCATTCTTGCAACAGGCGCAGAAGTTTCATTATAATCAATTCCTGGCTGTTATACATAGCTTTTGACTACAAGTCTTGCTTTATGCTTCAGTATTGAACCATCGGGATTCAACTTGGTCTTGTAAATCCATTTAACTCCAATGATTTCCTTGTTTACAAGTTAAGCCACTAATTCCCAAGTTTCATTTTTTGCAATCATTTTTATCTCCTCTTCCATAGCTTTCAACCACACTCTTTCTTTTGATGCAGTTGCAAAACTCTCTGGTTCAAGAAAAGTGTAATTACAATGTTCATAAACATCACTCAATAATCTTGATTTTCTTATGGGAGATTCTGGTGTTGATTCTTCATCACTATTGGAGGAAATCTGTTGGGTTACTGTAGGGCTTCCAGCTTCATTTTCCAGAGGAATACTTGCTTCATCCTCTATTTCTTCTTCTACCTCAGATGATGGTACAAGTGATATCTCGACACTTTGTTGAACCACCTTTTTAGCTTCCCAATCCCAAGAGGCATTCTCATTAAACCTCACATCTCGGCTAACAACAAGCTTTCTAGTTTCCAAGTTAAAAACTAGAAAGCCTTTTGAAATGGTACTATATCCCACAAAAATACCCTTTTCAGCTTTCACTTCCAGTTTACTTCTTTTCTGAGATGGAACATGGATGTAACATATAGAACCAAACACCCTTAGAAAACTTGCAGTGGGTTTTATTCCACTCCATGCCTCATAAGGTGTCTGATTTTCTACTGCTCTTGTTGGTACTCGATTAAGTACAAACACAGCAGTATTCACTGCTTCACCCCAAAATTCTTTAGGCAATTTTTTTTTTCAAATAGCATACACCTTGCCATCTCAATCACGGTTCTATTCTTTCTCTCGGATACTCCATTTTGTTGGGGAGTATATGCTACTGTTAATTGATGCTCAATCCCTTCTGTTTCACAGAATTTCTCAAACTCTTTGGAGTTATACTCAGTGCCTCGATCACTCCTCAATGATTTAATTTTATGATCAGATTGATTTTCAACCAGTAGCTTAAACTTCTTAAAAGTTTCAAAAACTTCAGATTTTTCACGAAGAAAATACACCCACATCATTCTAGTAAAATCATCTATGAAGAGAATGAAATACCTGCTTTGATTGTGAGTTAAAGTTCTCATTGGACCACACACATCAGTGTGAACCAGCTCCAATTTCTCTTTAGCTCTCCATGTGCTTTCTGAAGAAAAGGGTAGCCTGTGATGTTTCCCAAGCATGCATCCCTCACAGACTTGTGCTTCTTTTTCTAAGAGAGGTAAGTCCCTCGTCATCTCCTTCTGGTGCAATAATCTCAAGGAGTTGAGGTTGTAGTGTCCAAATCTTTGATGCCATAACATAGTATCTTCCACAGTTGCCACCATAGCTTTTGGAAAGCTCCATTGAATAGGAAAATTCCTACTTTTTCCAATTTTTACTTCAGCAAGTCCAACTTTGTTTTTTTTATCATATATTTTGCACATATTATTCTCAAAGCATAAAGAATAACCATTTTCCATCATTTGACCAACACTCAACAGATTTTGATCAAGACTAGGAACAAGTAATACATCTTTAATAAGCTTTGTATCTTTCTTTATCGAGATGGCCACTGTGCCTTTACCCCTGGATTCAACCAGATCTCCATTACCCATCTTAACTTTGGTTTTAACAAAGGAATCCAAATCAGTGAAGATGCATTCATCTGAGGCCATGTGGTTGCTACACCCACTGTCAATGAACCAAACTTTTTCTTCTTTTGTAGTAGCTTGACAAGCAAAAAACAGATGCTCACTTTCTTCCTTTTCTTCAGAATAATGAGCTTGATGATTGTTTTTGTATCTACAATCTTTCTCCATATGTCCAAACTTCTTGCAATTCCAACATTGAGGCTTCTCGAGATGATAGCAGTTCTTCTCAAGATGATTTGTTTTTTTACAAATACCGCAAGGTGGAAACTCACTTTGCTTTTCTTTCCCTTTTATCTTTCCTTCCTTCTGAATGTAATCTGTGTGCTTTTGATCTTTTTGTGGCTTCTTCTTATAATCTTCCACTTTCTTGTTTTTCAGAATTACTTTAGATTGAAAGGCATGCTCCAAGGAATCATCACTCCTTCTTGCTATTCTCTGTTCATGAGCTTGAAGTGATCCCATCAGTTCAGTAACTGATAAAGTTTGTAGATCCTTCAATTCCTCAATTACTGCAACAATATGATCATATTTTTCTGGAAGACTAATCAGAATTTTTTGAATGATTCTCTGATCTGCAACCTCTCCACCATGAGCACGCATTTGATTAACAATTTCAATTAATCTAGAACAATACTCTTTCACCTCTTCAGATTCCTTCATTTTTAAATTTTCAAACTCCCTTCTTAATCCTTGAAGTTTGATTATTTTTACCTTTGCATTTACTTGGAATTCTGATTGCAGGATTTCCCACACACCCTTTGAAGTATTGGCCCTCATCAATCTTGGAAAGATTGATTTAGTCACTGCTTGTTGCAGAATAAACAAAGCCCTTGCATCCTTGGTGCTTTCTTGTTTGTGTTGTGCAGAATCTGAGACTCCTTATGAAGAAATTGCAACTCCCTTTTCTACTACATCCCAGAGATCCTGAGATAAGAAAAAAGTCTTCATCTTTATGCTCCAATAGTCGTAGTTCTCACCACTGAAGATGGGAACTGATGTAGTTGTTCCAAAGGCTGCCATTGACGATTGTTCAGATCAACCTGGTTTGCTCTGATACCAATTGTTGATAAAAACAGAACAAAAGGAAAAAAACAGAGTATGTTTTGAGAGAAACTTCAATCTCCAACGTGAAGATTGATTCTGAATGTTCTCCCTCTTCATTTCTCTTTAATCTGATATATATATGCTTACATTGAAACTCACAACATCTTTAAATCAGAAAGACAACTTCCAAGATTAACTAATAATAATAAAGACTAAACTTAGTAAACTTAAGCAGTTTTCTGGAAAATAACATCACATTAAAGAAACTTCAATAGGCTATAACAACTATGATTTTAGTTCTAACTTTGATTGTATGGATGCAGTTTTTGTGGAGAAAATACTGAGAGTTCAACCGAACGTGAAGAAACTCTTATCTTCTTGTAAGAGCTGCAGATGACAAGTCAGCCGCACAACGTCTGCATGATGAGGTATACACACACACACAGAGTAGTTAATCATGCATGTTGCTGAGTGAATTGGAAATGACAGGAAGAATAAAGAAGCAAGCTGTCATGTTTATGATGGTTGCATTATTCTAATGAATCAAATTAATCCTATGGAAATCAGACTATTAATTAAGTATCACTTCATTTCCTTTCTCGTAATTATTTTGGTCATACTACTACTCATATTTCAATATAATGGTAATAGTTCTGTGGCTACTTCTATTTGTAGATGATAGGGAAGGACTTGTTCAGAGTGCTGAGGGAAAAATGGGGTACAAATATGGATTCCCTCATCTCTGAAAAAGTAGTTGTGGTTCCTGGTGACCTCTCTCTCGAGGACTTGGGCTTGAAGAACTCCATTCTGAGGGACCAAATATACAACCAAATCGATTTCATTGTCAATTTAGCTGCAACGACTAAGTTTGATTAAAGGTAATCAATATGCAATGATGCATGGGGCGTTTTAATACTTTTATTTTTTTAATGATGTTGTGAATTTTTTAAGAAATATATTTAAAGAGATTAAAACAATTAATGCATAAAAAAAAAAGGATTGCACGTGTCGGTGAGGATCATTAGCACTCCCCTAGCCTATATATATTAATATCTCAATTCCAAAACTTTAAATACAAAAAGTCACTTTTCTTATAAATCATGCATCCAAATAATTATATGGGCATTGAAATCTAAAAAGGACAAGTTTCTTCAAATTATAATTATCAGGGCAAAGATATATGGATGGCCAAACACATGTATTTACGAAGGCAATGGGAGAGATGCTTATTGGGCACCTAAAAGAAAACCTATCCGTGGTAATCATTCTGATTACCCCACTATCATAACCAGTACTTTAAAAGAACCTTTCCCTGGTTGGGTTGAAGGTGTCAGGTAATTATTGTGTTATATTTTATGTATAAAATGAACAGCACCATTATCTTGTTGTTTGTTTTGTCGAGAAAATGAAGAAAAGTTTATTTGTTTACAGGACCATTGACAGTCTAGTTGTTGGTTATGGTAAAGGAAAACTACCCTTCTTCCTTGGAGATCTTAAGGCAATTCTTGACATGGTAAATTGATTAAATTTATATTGCTTTATTTTTTGTAAGGAAATGAGCAGCATGCATGGAAATTGTCACAATTTTTTCATAAAGGATCGAAACTCGTATTACGCATATACAATCTATCTGGCTAGCTTATCGTATTCATTTAAAGACTAGCAAACAAATCTTGAAGGAAGACAGTTTTCAATCAGAAGTAGAAGAAAATGTAAGAAAAAAAAAAGAAAAAAGAAATTAATGAATGTCAAATATGAAAGTGAAATGCAGATGCCGGCTGACTTGGTGGTCAATGCTATGATCGTGGCCATGGTGGCTCATGCAAATCAACCAGCTTATGATGATCATCATATGATTTATCAAGTGGGGTCTTCAATGATGAGCACTCCTTTGAGAATCAAAAAGCTCCAAGATGTTGCCTTTCGTTACTTCTCTTAAAAACCATGGATTAATAAGGAAGGTAAAGCTGTCAAGGTTGGCAAGGTTTTGATGATGTTGAGCGACATGGATAGTTTCCACAGATATCTGGCGTTACGTTATTTGCTGCCTTTGAAGGTTTGTTCAGAACCGGCTTTATGCATATGCTACTTGAATTAACTAAAGTTATATAATTATTAATCATGATTCTTACATTACAAATTTGAATATTGTTTTGTTGTAAATTTATTCATAACAATTCTTGTTGATCATGTCTCTCGATCGATTAACACATCTATAGTGGCATTATGCCTCCTGATCTTGTTTTTTTAGACAATCTGTAAATCAATCATATCCCACTGGCCGAAGCAGCCACCTATGGTGAGCCATGTCGAGATCGATGGTTTGGTCACATGATGAGTGGTACTGTAGATTTTGATGATTTTTTATTATTTATTTTTTATGACAATTGAAACACTGGGCAATGCACCCTTTGATCATTGAACTCTATTGCGCTCATACGTCTCACTGGGTCTTGATTAGATAGTGGGCTTATTAGATAGTGGGCTTATCAGAGCATTTTTAAGTTTCTAAAGGAGCAACTCTCTTCTATGCTGCAGGCCCTGATAAATATAAACACGCATGCAAGACCCACCACCAATGGTGATATTCCTACGTGGGCAACTTGTACATGATCTATATGGATCGTGTGTTTGAGGCCACTAATAAAACAATCTGTATAGAGCATGGCACTTGCTAGCTAGTTCATGTTCCTTGTTGTTTCAATCGTGTTGAGTCACCAAAGAAATTTCTGAACTCTGCTCGACCATATTGTGAGTGTCGCCCAATGTCGTTCAAGGTTTTTCTCGTCACTATCCCTTCTTCCTCCTAAAATAGCTCTACCATAGTTTTACTTCCTTTCCAAAGTAGACAACAAAAATTAGCTTTTCCCCTTCTTCAATATATTAAAATTCGTACCAATGTTCAACTTTGCAAATCTAATTGACAGAGTCTTGATTTCCTTTGTAACTTGGGAAGTCAAGCTTGGATGGTTTGGAGTTGGTTCCTGGATTTGGTCCCACACTATTGGTTTTGCCTCTATCGTCAAAATTCCTTGCAGTGTAGCTTTCCCCATACCCCAGTTTTCTTGTTGCTAGTGAGCTTATCAAGCCAAGCATTCTGCATGGTGATGTACGTTTGCCACATGCTGCATATATATTACTTAATTGTTGTGTTCTTCACATGCCTTGTGCTTAAAGTCTCCACCTTTGCATCTAGATGCTATTCCAACCGCCTTTCGGACCTGCCTAGCTCTAAATACCAGTGGTTATACACCAATGCACGAGAACATATATGTTTGCGGTTGATGGATAGGAAGGATTGGGGGTTCCTTCCTTTTATTGCTTAACTTGCAATTAGGGACTTACACTAGGCCGATAATTGGGGGTTGGGAAGAGGTTGGGATATGCTAAACTCTTATATTATTCTTCAAATAATATTAAAAAATTGAAAATGTGATAAACTAGGGATAAAATAAAAGTTATTCAAAGTGATGTTTATCATAATCTCTTGCTTTCCCTCAGCTATCAGAAACAACTGATACCTGTTAAGACCATCACATGGGTGTCTGTCTTTTTTGTTTTCCACCTAGCACAGTTTTTTTTTTTTTTTAAGGAGGAGGATGGAATCCCAAATTTATTAAAAAGATCCTCACAGTTACCTTGTTGTTGCTTATGAAGTTGTTACAAGTCAAAGAATATTATAGCTCACTGTATAGGGGAATTTCCCCCTCTTTATGCAAAATCAAAACAATATGTCAGTTACATTTTCCTCTCTATCTTTCATCTTCTTCCTTCCTTGGAGATACTCACCCTCCAAGTGAGATCTTATCCTCCTTTTCCCATAGGCGTGTCACAGAATTGGTACCACAGCTAGTCATCCTCTTGTGGTCTTCACATGCCTTGTGCTTAAAGTCTCCACCTTTGCATCTAGATGCTATTCCAATTGCCTTTCGGACTTGCCTATCTCTAAATACCAGTTGTTATGCGTCAATGCACGAGAACATATATGTTTGTGGTTGATGGATAGGAAGGATTAGGGGTTCCTTCCTTTTATTGCTTAACTTGCATTTAGGGACTTACACTAGGCCGATAATTGAGAGAGGTAACTTGAGCCTCTTGATGTATAAACATTTGGTTTAAGAGAAAATAATTCATTCATTGAAGTTTATTTGTAGTCACTTGACCTTTATAGGGTTGGGAAGAGGTTGGGATATGCTAAACTCTATTATTCTTCAAATAATATTAAAAAATTGAAAACGTAATAAACTAGGGGTAAAATAATAGTTATTCAAAGTGATGTTTAGCCGAAGCTTAATTTTATTGAAAATTCATGTTTAAATAAAACTACATGCATATCGTGAGCCTTCTTCCTCTTGTATATCTTGTCATGCCACTACTTGGTCTCAACTATAGCCACGCATGTCTCTCTCTTGTCTTGCCTCTATTCCCCGAAACAAATTTGGTTTCAGTTCTTACTCTTAAGCCTCGTTAGGATAATGAGATGAGATGAGATGAGATGATTTTAGGTGAAAGTTAAAAGTTGAATAAAATATTGTTAGAATATTATTTTTTAATATTATTATTGTTTTGAGATTTGAAAAAATTGAATTGTTTATTACATTTTGTACGGGAATTTGAAAAAATTGTAATGATGAGATGATATAAAACCATTTCTGTATCCAATTAGGGCCTATTTTTAAGTGACTTGTTTTTCTTTATACAGGGACTTGAATTGGTAAATACAGCACTTTGTCAATATTTCAAGATCATGTATCTTGATCTCAGTAGAAAGATGAACTTTGTGATGCGATTGGTGGAACTATACAAGCCTTACTTGTTCTTCAAAGGCGTGTATGTGTGTGTGTGTATATGCTTTATATGTTGTTTCTTAATATTAATGTTGGCAACAAGCATTTGATATTAACATGATCCTACTTTTTTCATGTAGATTTGATGACATTACGACAGAGAAGCTGCGCCTGATGGTAAGAGATCAAAGTGGTGTAGAGGCAGATGTGTTTTATTTTGATCCCAAGTGCATCGATTGGGATGATTACTTTTTGAATGTCCATCTTCCTGGTGTCGTGAAATACATTTTCAATTGATACACACTAGTGATTTATAGTGTTAGGTTTTCAAAGTTTGCACTTAGATTTAAGCTTGTGACTAGAGCAATGCTTTTCATTCAAGTTGTGTATTATTTGAGTAATATGGTCTATTGCTATTGAAGTTTAATGTTTCAAGAACTTTAAGTGTGTCAAGCGATGTATGATATGTTATGTATTTTCCAAAGGAATGTGATGTGTTTCTATGAGAAATATGATATGATATTAAAGGGAAAGTCAAAACCAAATTCATTCCTTTTATGAGTACCAAAAGAATAACATCGATCAAGCACTGGGTAATGACTAGTGGTTCCCTCTCTAAAATGTTTCCTCCCTGATGTTACAATATAGATCAGATGACCAAAATCAATTAGTGGACATATAATGGAACAAGTCAAATATAGTCGGAGAGCTACTAGAGTTTGTCAATTGGAGAACTCTCTACAGCAGAATATGCGGTTAAAGGCAAAATCCTTGACAGTAAAAGTGATTGGTTGGAGACCTCCCTCCGTAAAGTGTAGAAACATTAACTTACAGCAGGTTGATTCTGTCATTGCTTTATTCCTTGATCTTCCTTCATCATCGAGGACTTCTAGAAACAATAGACAACACCTCATTACACGAGGTAAGGCTTCATTACAAAGCATCATTAGGTGTATGATGAGGACGGGAAGGAGATGGGGACCTCTCTTTCCTTTTGCCTATCTAGGAAGTAGCTTTATTATCAGAAAACTAGAAGGACTCCAGGCTGTTATGTAAGCCATGGCCACTTCTAAAACTCTCTTGCTTGCAAGGATTTAGTGAAGGAAGGGTGTAATGTAATGTGTTAATGCATTCAATACAAGAAAGATTAATAAGTTCCATCTAATAGATAATTGAACTCATTTTAATGCAGAAGAAGATTGAAAACAATGATATACTATGTTGAAGTGAACTTTTATGTAGCATACATGCATATACAATTAAAGAACATTACAGAGAACATCTCTCATTAATCAGTGAATACTAAAAAAGAAAACCAATGTAGCATACATGCATATATAATTAGTGAATACTAAAAAAGAAAACCAATGTATCAAAATTGCAATGTGACAAGAGATGAGAGGTGTTCACACTGAATTAAACACTCCCAAAAATCAGAAACCACAAAAAAGTTAGAGAGAACATCAAAGCATAATTTTTCTTTCATTTAAAAGAAAATTATTGAATTTACGTGGCTTGATGTAATCAGCCAACAACCTTTCCAGTTCTCCACTTCTAGTCATTTCTTCAATCCGCTTCTTTAGGGTGATGCAATCCTTGGTCCAATGGGAGTAGCTTTGGTGGTAGGTGCAATGGCATTGGCCTTTTCCAGGCAAAAATTCTTCCTTCCTTGAGTTTTTACTATTTTCTTGTACATTGTGGTTGTTATGCACTAGTTGGCGCCCATGGTCTTGGTGACTGGTATATTGGTCTCACTTGTCATCTTGGTGGCTTCGTCCGTTCATTTTTCTTTCTATGTCTTTAGAACTGTTCTGGTTTATGTTCTCCAATTTTGCCTTTTGCTTTCGCGGTTCTAGTAGAGCATGCAAGGTATCCTCCGCATTAACGAAGTCATCTATCTGCTTAGTCCTTGAATTTTCTTAATGTAGATGGAGCTCGTCTGGCCAGCTCAGCCATGAATAGGCTTCAGGGCCAGATTCCTTCCAGTAGTGCGACTAAGGTGATCTTTCCATCCTGATCATCAGTGGTGAGGCTCTCTTTATTGAAGCGCGTTAGGTAAGTCTTTAGGTTCTCCTCTTCCTTCTGTTTTATGGTTAGCAGATAAGTTGCCAACTTGCGGTGCCTTCTGCTTGCCATAAACTGCATGAGAAACTGCTTAGCAAGTTCCTCAAAATTGCTAATTGATATAGGGTGAAGGGTCCCAAATCACCTATGTGTTATTCCTTTCAGCGTCAATGGGAAGGCACGGTAAGCCACCTCCCCAGGGAAGCCGTGGAGAGTCATGTGCACTTTGAAGTTCTCGAGGTGATCAATAGGATCTTTTGATCCATCGTACAGATCGATCTACGACACCTTGAATTTAGACGGTAGAGGAATTGCCATGACTTCCTCGCTGTAAGGTTGGTCCGTGCGTGTGAGGATTTGCTCCACGGAAGAGGAACCACCCATCCTCTTCGCCATCTCCTCATATTTATCCACAAGACTATGCAGCTCATCATGCATTTTTTTTTTCTATTTCCTTACTATTGACCCCCTTCGCACTATGTGCATCTACTTCGGGCTGCCCGTTTTGAGTTGGGGGATTATCCCTCTGTCATTTTAATTCATCGTTCTCCTTTTGCAGTTGTTCTACAACCGCCATTACTTGTTTCAGCCTTTCCTCTGTTTCTGCTAGCCTTATTTCCACCTCCGTCATGCTTGTTCCTGGATCCTGGTTGACTTGTGATCGCGTGACGGTTGGCATATAAAAATCACGTTGAGGTCTATAAAGATCCCAAAGACGGCGCCACTGTAAAGGACGTGTTTCACACCACCAACTGTACGGATAACCTGCAGCAGTAAAGAGACGGCGTTGATCATCCTGGGTAGATTCCGATGCTTAAGTCAGTAATAATGTAAGGATAAGTGTATATGAAAATGAAGATGAAAATGTTTGTTATCTCTATAAAGTTATTTATTGAAGGATGTGGAGTGATTATGACTAACTTTAATCACCAGTCCTGTGTACTTATCCTTCATGATCCCTTATTAACTGGAGAAGATATCTCCTATTTTGTAGGAGTTAACTTACAACAGGTTGATACTACTGTTGCTTTATTCCTCTATCTTCCTTCATCATCAAGGACTTCTGGAAACAATAGACAACACATCATAACATGAGGTAAGGCTTTCATTAGTTAGCATCATTAGGTGTATGATGAGGACGCGAAAGAGATGGGGACCTCTCTTTCCTTTGGCCTAACAAGGAAGCAATTTTATTATCAGAAAACTGGAAGGACTCTGGGCTGTTATGTAAGCCATGGCCACTTCTAAAACTCTCTTGCTTGCAAGGATTTAGTGAAGGAAGGGTGTAGGTGGCATGTCCATTTTCTGAACTTCCAACATTGATTGGATCTACAACGAAAGCATGACAAAACTTGGCCTAGTAATGCATTGCCAAGTTTTGAGAGACTTCTTGCACTCCCGATTGTCCTTTCTGATTGAACTTGTGGATTTATACTACTCTACTTCTTCTTTTCTTGCTATGGTTCATTATTTAGGCTTCTACGCCCTTTGCCTTTGTACTTGAATTTAATGGATGCTTATCTGTAGGTTTGAGAGTCGTGGGCTTTTCTGACCTCCACACCTTTGTTGATCACATTAGGAGTGTGCCACCAAGGTCTTTTCTGACCTTCGGGCCCATTGTGGCTGTGCTGCGAGTATAACACACGCCTTCTGGTTGTTAACCTTGGAGAGTGGGTCGTGGGGTCTTTTGACCACTACGCCTACTTCGGCTAGCTTTGGAGGGCAGGATGTGGGGTCTTCTGACATCCACGCCTATGTTGGTTGCATTTCGAGTATGCAACCCGACTTTCAATGGCTAACTTTAGAGAGAGGATCGTGGGGTCTTTTAACCTCCACTCCCATTCGATTGCACCATGAGTATGTAACCCGGCTTTCAGTGGCAAACTTTGGAGAGAGGGTCATGGGGTCTTCTAACCTTCACGCCTCTTTGGTTGCACCGCAAGTAAGTAACCTGACTTTCGGTGGCTAACTTTGGAGAGAGGGTTTGGGTTTTCGAAGAAAATATACATTCCAAAAAGCTAGAAAACATTGTCTTCTAAAATAAATGTAAATGCATATGGAGATAAACTTTCTAAGGGTAGAACTTTTTTAGGTGCTCAACGTACCACGGATGCTGTAACTCTTTTCCCTCATTGTCTTTAGTCAGTATGATCCTAGGCGGTTACTAGCGGTTACTACACAAGGCCATTCCCAATGTGGCCCGAGCTTCCCTTCATCCTGAGTGGTAACTCCTGCTTCTCTCAGGACCAAGTCGCCGACTTTAAATGACCTTGGTTTGACCCGTTTGTTAAAATATTGCTCAGCTTTTCTCTTGCTGAGGATGTTCTAGACTTCTGCTTCCTCTCTCACCTCTTCTAGGAGGTCTAGTTGTTCATGAAGAGCCTGGTCGTTCTCCTCCTGATCAAAGTGGCTGGTTCAGTATTTGGCAAATCGAGTTCTGTAGGAGCGACCGCTTCACTTCCAAACGCCAAAGTGAAAAGCGTCTCCCCTATTGGGGTCTTCACCAAGGTCCTGTAAGCCCACAAGACTCTTGGTAGCTCTTCTGCCCATTCGCCCTTCCGGTCATCTAATTTCTTCTTTAAGATCCCGAGTAGGAATTTATTTGTCGATTCTGCTTGTTCGTTTGCTTGAGGGTGTCCTTGTGATGGGTATTTTACCTTTATTCCGAGTTCCTAGCACCACGTTCTATAATGCTCAGAATCGACCTACTTCTCATTATCTAAGATTATAGCATTGGGGATCCCAAACCTGCATACGATGTTCTTCCATAAAAATCTGGTTATGTTTCTTGCCATTATGGTAGTTAGGGCTTTTGCTTCCGCCCACTTTGTAAAGTAATCTACTGTTACAATCATGTGTTTTACCCTGCCTTTCCCAGATGGGAACAGTCCAACTAAGTCAACCCCACACTGGGAGAAGGGCCATGAGAAGGTAATGGAGGACAACGTTTCTGGTGGGCAGTGTGGGACTGGAGTGTATGCCTAGCACTAAGTGCAACTCTTGGCAAACTGTTTGTTGTCTCTGAGGATGGTGGGCCAATAATACCCTGTCCTTAGGGCTTTCCTTGCTAATGCTCTCCAGCCTGAATGGTTACCGCAGACGCCCTCGTGTATCTCTGTGAGGACATACTGTGCTTCCTCGAGTGAGATACACCTTAGTAAGGGTGTTGTGATGCCCTTTTTGTATAAGACGCTGTTAACTTTCACAAATCGCGCCGCTTTCCTCTTAATCTTCCTTGTTGCTTCTGTCCCTTTGGAGAGCTTCCCTTTCTCTAGATAGTTTTCTATTTTGATGGCCCATTCTGGCATCCCAGGTTCCAACTGTGCTACCAAGATCCCAACGGCCGGTACTTCGATCAGCCTCATCTGTACTTCCCATGGTAACTTTGCATCATCCCTAGCCGATGCGACCTGTGCTAGCCTATTCGCCACTGAGTTGTCCACCCTCAAAATTTGCATTATAGAGAAGTATTTGAATTGGTCGTGTAGTGCCAGTACCTGCTAGAGGTACTTCTTAAGCTTTTCCCTTTTAGTGGCGTAGGCCCTTATGACCTGGTTCACCACTATCTGGGAATCTGCTTTAACTTCTACTTGCTTGGCACCTAGTGCCTTGGCGAAAAATAATCTTGCTATTAAGGCTTCATACTCTGCCTCAGTATTGATGGTCCTGAAGGTGAGCATAGCCATATAATAGTGCTCTTGACTTACTTCTATGACGTTATGTACCCCTATGCTACCCCCTGCTCGGCATGCTGACCCATTGACGAAGACTGTCCAGGGTCGGCTTGGAGGGGCGTCGTGATCTCTGTAGGAACCTGATGAACTCCACCACGAAATCAGCGTGGGCTTGGCCCCTAACTGCATTTCTAAGCACATAGCTGATTTCAAACTTGCTGAGTTCTATTGACCATGTGACTAGACGCCTGGAGGAGTCTGATTCTTTGTAGTACCCTCCTGAGAGGATTTTCTGTCAGACCCTTTATGGGGTGGGCCTGGAAGTACGGTCATAGTCTTCTGGCAGCTATTACTAGTGCGATTGCCAGCATCTCTATTCACGGGTATCTAACTTCGGCGCCTCATAGAGCACAGCTTGTGTAGTACACACGCACCTGAGTTCCTTTTTCTTCCTTCACTAAGATGGCAGATACGGCTAGGGGGGATACTGCCAAGCACACGTACAAAATATCCCATTGATTGGGCTGCTTCAATAGGGGCGGGCTGGCCAAATACTTCTTCAAAGGCTTGGTCACACTCTTCATTCCAAGGGTGTACCTACCTTAGAACTCGAAAAAAGG
>QEOT01003089.1:104046-117199 GCA_003123785.1 Pterocarya stenoptera
TATCCCCGAATGAGATGGTCAGGGTTGCTTCTGCCCTAGGGTACTTATATGGCCTGTCTGCTATGTATACCTTGTGATATTTTGCCCTACGGGCATGGGCCTTCCTGCCAGATGCTGTGGCGCCACCTCCAGCCAATCCGCCTGTTATTGTGCGGATTTCTTGGTGTCTCCTGGGTCGCTGAGAATTATTTGTTCTCTGCTCCTCTTGTTTCTAGCGCTTAGGGCTTTTGCCTCATCTCTCGTGATTCTCCTCCCTCTGTGGCTTAATGTAATCAACTAGGATTCTTTCCAATTCTCCACTTCCAATCATTTCTTCAATCCGCTTCTTTAGGGTGATGCAATCCTTGGTCCAATGGGAGTAGCTTTGGTGGTAAGTGCAGTGGCGTTGGCCTTTGTCAGGCAAGAATTCGTCCTTGAGTTTTTACTATTTTCCTGTACATTGTGGTTGTTATGCACAAGTCGGCGCCCATGGTCTTGATGATTGGTGTATCGATCTCACTTGTCATCTTGGTGGCTTCGTCTGTTCGTTTTTCTATTTATGTCTTCAGAACTATTCTGGTTTCTGTTCTCATATTTTGCCTCCTGCTTTTGTGGTTCTAGCAAAGCATGCAAGGTATCCTCTGCATTAACTTAGTCATCTGCTCAATCCATGAATTCCCTTAATGTAGTTGGAGTTTGTCTGGCCAGCTCAGCCATGAATGGGCTTTGAGGCCAGATTCCTCCAAGTAGTGCGGCTAAGGTAATATTTTCATCCCAATCGTCAGTGGTGAGCCTCTCTTTATTGAAGTGCGTTAGGTAAGTCTTCAGGTTCTCGCCTTCCTTCTATTTTATGGTTAGCAGATAAGCTACCGGCTTGTGGCACCTCCTACTTGCCATAAACTGCATGAGAAACTACTTAGCAAGCTCCTCAAAACTACTAATTGATCCGGGGCGAAGGGTCCCGAACCACTCCCATGCTATTCCTTTCAACGTCAATAGGAAGGCGCAGCAAGCCAACTCCCCGAAGGAAGCCATGGAGAGTTATGTGCGCTTTGAAGTTCTGGAGGTGATCAATAGGATATTTAGATCCAACGTACAAATCAATTTGCGGCACCTTGAATTTAGACAGTAGAGTACCTGCCATGACTTCCTCTCTGTAAGGGAGGTTCGAGTGTGTGAGGATTTTCTCCACGGAAGAGGAATCACTCATCCTCTTCGCCATCTCCTCATACTTATCCACAAGACTACGCATCTCATGATGCATTTTTTTCTTTTCTATTTCCTCACTATTAACCCTCTCCGCACTGTTCTCATCTACTTCGGGTGGCCCGTTTTGGGCGAGGGGATTATCCCTCTATCCTTTTAATTCCTCATTCTCCTTAAGCAGTTGGTCAACGACTTCCATTACATGTTTCAGCCTCTCCTCCGTTTCTACTAACCTTACCACCACCTCTGTCATGCTTGTTCCTGGATCTGGTCTACTTGTGATCGCGTGACGGATGGCATGTAAAAATCAAGTTGAGGTATGTGAAGATCCCATAGATGTCACCACTGTAAATGACGTGTTTCACACCACCAAC
This sequence comes from Pterocarya stenoptera, assembly GCA_003123785.1. NCBI lineage: Eukaryota > Viridiplantae > Streptophyta > Magnoliopsida > Fagales > Juglandaceae > Pterocarya > Pterocarya stenoptera. Next base: position 105,606 of record QEOT01003089.1, read on the forward strand.
TATACGGATAACTTACAGTAGTAAAGAGACAGCGCTGATCGCCCTGTGTAGACTCTGATACTTAAGTCAGTTACAATGTAAGGATAAGTGTATATGAAAATGAAGATGAAAATTTTTGTTACCTTTAGCAAGTTATTTATAGAAGGATGTGATGTGATGGCGACTAACTCTGATCACCAGTCCCATGTGCTTATCCTTCATGATCCCTTATTAATTGGAGAAAATACCTCCTGTTTTGTAGGAGTTATCTTACTCCGGATAATTGTGTCCAACTATGGTCCTTATCTCTAGCTCTTTGGAGTTATCTCATTTTATGGTTGTGGTTACAAGCCCTTTGTGCGTGGGGCTCTCAACCGTGAACATCAGGCTAGGCTTCTTAGCCTTAATGATGGGCTTAGTCTTATAAGAGATGGGCTTGAAGCCTAGGATGTCCAAATGTCCCTCTAACGACATTGGCATTACAAATCAATTTATGAACTGCATGCAATAGAATATGGGGGTAAAGGCAAAATCCTTGACAGTAAAAGTGATTGGCTGGAGACCACCCACTGCAAAGTGTTTAGAAACATTAACTTACAACAGGTTGATAGTGCTACTAGTTTATTCCTCAATATTCCTTCATCATCGAGGACTTCTGGAAACGATAGATAACACCTCATAACACGAGGTAAAGCTTTCATTAGAAAGCATCATTAGGTGTATGATGAGGACGTGAAGGAGATGGGGACCTCTATTTCCTTTTGCCTATCAAGGAAGCAACTTTATTATCAGAAAACTGGAGGGACTCCGGGCTGTTATGTAAGCTATGGCCACTTCTAAAACTCTCTTGCTTGCAAGGATTTAGTGAATGAAGGGTGTAGGTGGCATAGCCAAGTTGTGAGAGACTCCTTGCACTCTCGGTTGTCCCCCGCAACAGCCACATGTCATGATCCTTTTTCTGATTCTTGCAATGAAGATTTGGGAATCAACATTCTATACATGAAATGATTTGAGATATAGTTTTAAATCATAATAACAAAGTAGATGGTATAGTCAACTTATTGTACACAATTTGTCAGGAACACATAGACCAACATATTAATCATGCACAGCCCAACTACCTTTTTAACGGCATTACCTAAGAAAGCTGCTGGAAGAAAAGTATTTTCCATTCACCTTCCATTGACGTAGTGAATTCCTAACACAAATCCACTTGTTAAGATCATTCAGCCCCCTAACGTTCCAAGAGAAAATATTAGGCTTCATAGAAGAAAGTTTGATGCCTACCTCAACTTGCAATCCCTTCTTTCACATCATAGTTTATTGTACAAGTGAGTCTTTTCAATTGATCTTCATAACCCTCACATGAAATCCCCTCGTAGTCTTGAATCTCTTTTACCTTCTAAAGCACCCATTTTGAAGAGAATTCAGGCATATTTATACTCAGGTCAAGGTACATATGGGAACAGGTTGAACTTCAACCTCTTCCCTCCCAAATACCAAAATCAGCACCCTCCATTTCCTTAGTAACAAACGGCATATCCACATTCATGTCATCATCCCCCAATTGCCTTTGTTTTTCCTCAAACCGAAAACATGTAGATACAAGAGCGCTTAGCTCCATAACGCTTCCCTCATAAGACAATGGCAACGAAACATCATACCTAATTCCACGAAGTGCAGATTGAACAGGCTGAGAGGTAGTCAAAATCTTCTGATCATCTTCGGCAACAGTGCGCCAGGGCATAACGTTGACAACAACACTAGTATGAACTTCCCGAGACAAAACGACATTCTTATCCTATGCCGGCGAAACCACAGACGATGGGACATTGTTCAGAGGCTTGGTAACAATCCTAAAGCAAAATTGACCAATAATTTACACTCAAAATAATTAAAGAATGAAACAAAATTATACTAAAATCGGTGATGATGAAAGCATGCTTCTAACAAAGCACAAAATTAAAAACAAGAAAAAAAAACAGGGCATTTGAATAACACCCATTTACGAGTGAGAGAGAGCACTATGATCTGCAGTAGCAACTCAATGAATTATTTCTTTCAAAAACCTATCTAAACAAAAATTACCTTGCAAACTTTCATTATCAATGGTATCAAAGCTTATATCGATAATATTATCTAGGTGTTTTTGTATAATTAAAAAATAATTTAGCAGAAGAAGATGACATCTTTTATAGGAGAGTTTGTGTGTTTTGTTCTGTATCACTTCAATTTTTGTAGGAGGAAATAATGAATTTTGGAAAGTTCAAATGAAAGCCTTGCTTTTGTTAGAGGAGCCATGGAATGTCATGGACAAAGGTTTTCATGAACCTGCTGATTTGAACACAAATGCAGGGGGAAAAGGAAAAAACTTGAAGCAAATAGGTGAATGGTGCCAAACCTCTCCAAACTGCAAAATGGAGTCTCTTTAACTATTCTCCCACTTCTTTGGAGATAGTGAGGCTTTTTTAATCATATGAAAATTTAGGATAATGCTATATATAATCTTGGAGTGTGCAGTTCTGGAGTACTTCATTTGAAAAAAAGTGAGCGATCATTATTTTGGATTCTATATTTATTCATTTTTTTAGTTTTACCTAAACAAAAGGAAATAACAATAAACATAAAGATAGTTGTGAATATGACAGATTACACCTATAGATCTGAATTTTCAGTTTGAAGGAAAGCAAAATACAAGAAACAAAGTGACTACTGTGACGCATGAGGGACATGTGCCATGCGTCACGCTAGGAGTGTGGCGGCTAGTCTAGTTTGAAGAAACTGAGGTCCCTGGTCCTAGAAATGCTGGGCGTGGCGGCAGTAGAAGCTTCCTGGTGCGTGGATCTCACGCATTGCTATGACCTGCGCGTGTGGCTCACGTGCCACCCCGTTCAACGAAAGCCTTCAACCATCCGAAGGACTGGTAGCCTGGGAATCCTGCGAAGGGGCGAGTGGTAGATGTTGGGCTTCGAAAAACAGCATATCGGTGATTCGCCATACTTTGGATGGAAAAATAAACAAAAAACTGAAAAATAAAGCCATACACAGTCTCTGATCTAACTAGATGAGAGGATTGCATTACTTGCTATGGTTTAGAATTGCATTAATGAAAGTGTGGGGCCTACACAGTCTTTGATTTAACTAGATGAGAGGATTGCATTAATCTGGCTTTGCATGAATTACATGCCCCCGCGGTCTCTGTATTGCATTAAGTAGATCGATGGAGCCTGGCGGCCGGGAGTACGAACGTGTGGGGGCACGATATTCATGCAAAGGCAAGTGTTAGGTTGAACGCTAGCTCTTCTTGCATTTTGTACGATCGACGTAGCTAGCTAGGAATAATATTATGGATATCATGTGGTTTATATGATATCCAGCCATGTATTTGTATTTATAAACGAAAAGATGTCATAATTTAGATATTTTAGATCGAGTTTCTATCCGAATTTAACTGTTTAGAGTAATTAAAGATAAATAATTAAATATATAAAATACTGAGTTTTACAGCATTTTTTACTATCTAGCTGAATATATATATATATATATATATTTATATCATACTAATTACAAGTTGGGGATTCCATTCACGAAGTATTCGATAAAGAGAATATTGCGAGTGAGAGACCCAGGGGCAAACCCAGGAATTAATCCAAGTTGGGGGACAAGCGTATGAAAACAATTTTTAAAAATTTTGTCTCACATATATATAAATACCAATGACCATCAATTTTTTCTTTTTGCAACTTTTTGAAAGTTTGGGGCATTGAAGTCCCTCAACTCAAAGGATGGCCAGTTTCATTTTTGGTGGGATTCACTTGATATGTCTATTTCTTTGATCTTGTTCTCGCCTCTACATTAATTAGAGTTTGAACTGAAGCTCTAAATAATAAATATGCATCGATCTCATCCGAAACAAAATCTATCCCAAATATTGCATGAGACGGTGTGTTAATGTCATCTTAATTATCTCCAACTATATGTGCCTAACAGAACCGAATATAAAGAAGAGTATAGGTAGGAGTTTGGCATAGTGAACACTATGCCATAGTTTTAATTAGAAGTAGGTAACTGACGATGAGAAGGATTAGGTCAATTTACAAATCCTGCACAATGAAGTTTATTACATGCTGACGTAACTTAATATAAAACATTAATAAATTATTTTATAATAAGAAAAGTTTTACAATCAAATAAATAACATTAAAATACATCAACATATATAAACTTTAGTGTAAGATTTGTATATAGACCAAATATTTTGTTGGTAAAATCGAGACAAGGAGTTTTTTAAATTGCACGCTCGTATTATCTTTGTTCTGAATAGATTGATAATGTGTGGGATAGAGGGGCTCATGATGGTACCTTCTATTGTGTTAAGGATATAACTTATATAATTTAATTCAATTTTCTGATTATCATGTATTTAAACTTTTGAGATAAATTATGATTTAACTTGATATCTAAATAGAAGTTCTGAATTCAATTTTATTTATATTGATTTTTTCCTAGTGGCTAGAAATGAAAGTACGTACCTTGGTGTATAACCAGTAGAGAAGTACTACAAATACAAAAAGATTACATAAAAATAAATCTGTAAACTGACATGACTTCATATGATACATTAGATCTACTTTACAATAAAATTAATTTTACAATTTAACGTACGATCAGGGCTGCACACGGTCCGGTCCGGTCCGGCAATGGACCGAAAGTTTTCGGTCCATCAATTGGACCGGACCGAACACCCAAGGGGATCGGACCGGACCGGTAGCTTTCGGTCCGGTCTAGTCCAGTTCGGTCCATTCGGTCCGGCCTCTTTTTTTTTTTTTCAATAAATCAATTAATAAAAAAAATTATTTACAATACTAAATTAAACTCAGTGACTTATTAATGTGGATTATATAACAAACTCAATAAAAAAATATTTTATATGGTCAATGATAATAAATTAGATAAAAATTACATTATTGATGATGTTAATTATTACTTTATTACTAACTTAAAGTATGTTAATGCATAATGAGCCATATACAACTTTTAACATTTTGTATATGAAGCAATAAGCATGAATAATTTAATTATCCATACATATTATATCCATAATTAAGAAAGATACATAGTTAACATACTATTATAAATAAGAATAAAATATTTAATTATACATACTATTATAAATTTATAAATTATACATATATTATAATTTATACTATAACACTTAATACTTAATAATATTAGTAATACATTAAAGAATATATTAATACATTGATACTAAATATATATAGTGATAGACTTATAATGATTAGTTATTATGAATCATGATTAGTATAAATTATAATTATATAATAGTATTAGTATAAAGTATTAGACTATTAGTAATATAGTGTAGCTATATATTAGTAATATTAGTATAAGTATAACTATAGTATAATTTATGATTCTAATACTATAATGACAATTATAGTATAACTATATAATAGTATTAGTATAAAGTATTAGACTATTAGTAATATAGTATAGGCTATAGGCTATAGCTATATATTAGTAATATTAGTATAAGTATAATTGTATAAGTATAACTATAATCTATAGTTAATAGTTATAATTATACTAAATCATTATAACTTATACTAATATATAATATAGTTATATTAAATCACTATAATATAGTATAACTAAACTAATATAACTATTAGTATAACTATATAATAGTATTAGTATAAAGTATTAGACTATTAGTAATATAGTATAGACTATAGCTATATATTAGTAATATTAGTATAAGTATAATTGTATAAGTATAACTATAGTCTATAGTTTATACTTATAACTATACTAAATCATTATAACTTATACTAATATATAATATAGTTATAACTTATAATAAATCACTATAATATAGTATAACTAAACTAATATAACAATTAATATAACCATTAGTATAACTATATAAATATATAATAGTATTGATAGTCTATATTTAATTATAATATAGTATAATTATATATAAAAAAAATATAAAAAATATATAGAATATATTCGGTCCGGTCCGATCCGAAAAATAGCCGTACCGTGGACCGGACCGAATTCATTCGGTCCAAAAAAAATTGGACCGGACCGAACCGGACCAAATTCGGTCCGGTCTGGTTCAATCCAAAATGACCGGTCCGGTTTTCTCAGTCCGGACCGACCAATGCTCACTCCTACGTACGATAAATATCAAGTTGCGTCAGTTTGTGAGTTAATTACTTTAGTATAATTGACCCCCTAGCTAAAATGTATTTTTGAAATATAAATATCTATTTGGCTTTAAATTAGTATTATCCACGAAAATATTAACCGTTCGAACGATCATCAAATGTTCGAACATATATACATTGGACACAGCCATTCGAACATCACAAGTTGGAGTTCGAATGGTAAACAAACGTTGCAAACCATTGGAACACGTTCGGATATGCAACTCACTCTTTCCATCCCAAAAATGTTCGAACGTCTTATTCAATTATAAAAATTAATATAATTTACTTTCGATCATCAATTTGTTTGTTTGAACATTTCTTCATGTCTATTTGATCAAACAGACTGGTATCAATCGACTAGCCATGAAGTACTTGTTCGAATAGACATATTGTTCGAACGATTTTTTTGGCCGTTTGAACGACTTCTTGAGACGAAATTCAATCGTCCCAAAATAAAAAATTACATTTGAACGTGATTAAACAATGCAGAAAAATTTTATCCCAAAATACCTTTTAGGACAGTGATATTGGAACGATTTTGAGACACTTTATTTTCATCCCAAAATATATTTTGGGACCAAAATCTAATCATTTGGGACAAAACTTTTCGTCCTAAAAGACCTTATCTATTGTAGTGTTATATGGATGATGAATAGAAGAATTCAATTAGTTTAATAAGAATAAAAAGAATTAAAAAAAAAATTGGTGTATGAAAATGATGTATAGAAAATCTCCCAAAATATTATCCAGCTCATGATATTATCTGCAAAATCTTAATTCGTACGAGTTGATGCATTCATGCATGGCACGCAGGACGGATGATATTGACTTTTCATGTCAATCAATAAATTATAACACATAACTCCCAACTGTATATATGGGCTAATCAAGCCAATTGTGGCCCAATCTTTTTGGCATAAATGGCACTGTTTTAATTAATTGATAATTACGTATTACCATTAATTATCGATGATTAATTGTTAGAATTCTTAAAATTATATATGCACGCGGGTATATAAATAATTATATATATATAATATCAGTATATTTTAGGATTATTTACAAAATTATCCCTATATATTATAAAAAGTGGGACTACTTTTTTTCTTCAAGTCAAAGAACATGGGATTAGGCAAACTTATATATTGTCATTTCTCAATATATATTTTTCAATTTTCTTGATTTGTAATGGCTAAAATTGCGTAACTTGTTAAGAGATCTCCCTCTGCCATGTTGTTTGTAAATAGAAACGATATTTGTAATTTTAGGATGTACAAGTTCCTTACATTTATTTTTTTAAAAAAATGAATAAATATATAATCTACATGAAAAATATAATTTTTTTTAAAAGTGGAACTCAATTTTTTTTCAAAAACAATGCGCAAAGTTTGTCTACCTTAAAATTGTATCTAACATGATTTTGTTTGTAACTTTCGATATATTCAATGTATCATCGTTAAAAAAAATCCTCGTCCTTTGTTGTTTTATATATAGCTGTAATCATCTTTATAACAAAGTACTAGAATTAATTGGTTTCATGTACTATTAACCGACCAACATAAACAGTTCTATTTTCAGTTAGATTTGACCCAAACCTAAATGATCACTTGATATAAACATGAGGGAAAATAAAAACAAAACCACCACAAACAGTCTATCTGATCTGCTCATACTTATTGTATGTCAGTCGGTGCATGCAGGACAGATCTGAAGATGACCTTTTTCTTCTCCAGAACTAATTTTCAGAAATCAATGGAAATCTAACCAAAGAAGCTGGATACTGACTTAAACAGGAGGCAGAGGGATCTGCATATAAATATAAATATATTTATATAAATGAATTAATTAGGATTAATCTAATTAAGCTTATGAGACCAATATTGACTTATCTTGATATGAGATCAACATTTATTTTTTCTCTAAATTAGCGAATTCATTAGTAAAATAAAGTTACTACAGAAAGTTAACCTATATTACATACCATGTTTTTGTTGATTAGGGAGGATCCTTCCCACTATGAAATTCGAGCAAGCATCTTGGGATTTCTATAAGAGGGATTTTTCCAAATTTGTTATTGGAATATGTCCATTGTGCAATGGAATGCATGCATTGATTTTAGGATCGATGTATCTTTACTGCTCTCCACTCTTCAAGATCTTTTAGCAAAAATCTGGTATCTCTTGCTACTCATTTTGATTCTCATTTGTTTGCTTTATGGGGTTGGTTTATACTATTAATAGCATTTGAGGAGTCTCCTTCTATGATGATTTTTTTTATCTATCTTGTGCATGCTTCTTGTACTCTAATGTAAGCTGCCATTGCCTCACCTTGATTAGGGTCAGGACTCCATATGAATCTGGTGACTACAAATTGAGTTTCTCTCCTTTTTGATTTGCAAACTTCTATTGATGTACTTCCTCATTTCTTACTACAACATCAAATGTGATTGAAAGAGTGTCCTCTAATTTTGGTGGATTCCTTCTAGAGTTGTATTCTGCAGCTTTCCACTCCCATGCTTTGAAATGTTCCTGGTTTCTAAACTGGTGAAGTGGGTTGTTTTCTTTCTATAGAAAGGTAGTTGGAGTAACCTGATTCTCCATCTATATCAAGGAAAACAATCTATGAAAAAATTCATGAGTCTAACTCATCTCATAAAACTGGTTTAATAAGAAATGATTACTCATTCCTTATAAACATGCTCAAGACAATATCCACAGGCAATGTGAGATTATTTCTCAACACCCTCCCTCAAGTGTAGGTCAGTATTTTTTCTGGTCCTTGTCACGGGATAAGTAGTGTTGGCTTCATTCGTCCATAATAGGCTCTGATACGTACTATGAACAAATTCATGGGCCTAATTTATCTCATAAAATCGATTTTACAAAAGAGGATTGTTCATTTTTTATAAATTTGTTCAAGACTTTGTTCACAGACAATATGAGATTATTCCTCAACAATAGACGCAGTTACGTTTAACTACACCACCTAACAGCCCCATTTCTATATAAAATGGCATCAGCCTTTATATTTCCATAGTACCATCTTTTCTGTTTCTTCCGCCTAATTCTTCTTCTTCTTCTTCTTCTCTCTCTCTCTGATATTTCACCATGGAGTTGGGAAGTATAGTACAGCTCCTTGAGGACAAGGCCATTTTAGTCACTGGTGCCACTGGTTTTCTGGCAAAAAGTATATATGCTCTGATCCTTTCTCATGTACTGTCTCTATGAGTTTGCGTACGTGCGTGTGGCTGTAACAACGATGATTTTAGTTCTAACTTTGATTGTATGGATGCAGTTTTTGTGGAGAAAATACTGAGAGTTCAACCAAACGTGAGGAAACTCTATCTTCTTCTAAGAGCTGCAGATGACAAGTCAGCCACACAACGTCTGCATGATGAGGTATACACTCACACACACAGATTAGTTAATCATGCTGCATGTTGCTGAGTGAATTGGAAATGACAGGAAGAATAAAGAAGCAAGCTGTTATGTTTATGATGGTTGCATTATTCTAATGAATCAAAATCCTATGGAAATCAGACTATTAATTAAGTATCGCTTCATTTCCTTTCTCTTAATTATTTTGTCATGCTACTACTCATATTTCAATATAATGGTAATAATTCTGTGGCTACTTCTATTTGTAGATGATAGGGAAGGACTTGTTCAGAGTGCTGAGGGGAAAATGGGGTACAAATATGGATTCCCTCATCTCTGAAAAAATAGTTGTGGTTCCTGGTGACCTCTCTCTCGAGGACTTGGGCTTGAAGAACTCCATTCTGAGGGACCAAATATGCAACCAAATCGATTTTATTGTCAATTTAGCTGCAACTACTAAGTTTGATGAAAGGTAATCAATATGCAATGATGCATGGGCGTTTTAATATTTTTTTATTTTTTTATCGCTTATAAGTAGCTTATAAAAAATGAAAATAATATGTACGTTAATCTTCTATTCCATGCAGATATGATGTTGCACTGGGTATCAATACATTGGGAGCTAAGCATGCTTTAAGCTTTGCAAAAAAATGTGTTAGACTAAAGGTTCTTGTCCACGTGTCCACGGGTTAGTAAATATTTATTATATTTTCATGTTTGGTTTCTTAGAGTTATTTGTTTTTTAAATAATTATTAATCAGATAAAGTGTTTTTTTCAGCATATGTATGTGGGGAGAAAGGAGGACTGATTCTAGAAACCCCCTATCACTTTGGTGAAACACTGAACGGGACCCCAGGATTAGACATCTACGCGGAGAAAAAACTGGTGGAGGAAAAGTTGAATGGCTTGCGAGCTGAGGGAGCTACAGAAGATGAAATTACATTGGCCATGAAGGATTTGGGTATTGAAAGGTACTACGTAATTCATGTATATATGATGATCATCATCTTATAACTATTATATATATATATATTTATATTTATATGGGAAAGCTAAAGCCACCGGTGATGGGTCTGGATTATGAGTACTCCGGATTAATTAATTATTTATTTATTAATTTTTAGGAAAGTATTTTTTAATGATGTTGTGAATTTAAAAAAATATATATTTAAAGAGATTAAAACAATTAATGCATAAAAAAACAAAAGGATTGCACGTGTCGGTGAGGATTAGCACTTCCCTAGCCTATATATATTAATATCTCAATTCCAAAACTTTAAATACAAAAAGTTTTTCTTTTCTTATAAATCATGCATCCAAATAATTATATGGGCATTGAAATCTAAAAAGGACAAGTTTCTTCAAATTATAATTATCAGGGCAAAGATATATGGATGGCCAAACACATATGTATTTACGAAGGCAATGGGAGAGATGCTCATTGGGCACCTAAAAGAAAATCTATCCGTGGTAATCATTCGCCCCACTATCATAACCAGTACTTTAAAAGAACCTTTCCCAGGTTGGATTGAAGGTGTCAGGTACTTTTCTTATAATTTATGTATAAAATGAACAGCACCATTATCTTGTTGTTTGGTTTGTCGAGAAAATGAAGAAAAGTTTATTTGTTTACAGGACCATTGACAGTCTGGCTGTTGGTTATGGTAAAGGAAAACTACCATTCTTCCTTGGAGATCTTAAGGCAATTGTTGACTTGGTAAATTTATTAAATTTATATTGCTTTATTTTATGGAGGGAAATGAGCAGCATGCATGCATGTGGAAATTGTCACATTTTTTTCATCAAAGAAACTCGTATTACACATATACAATCTATCTTACTAGCATTATAGTATTCATTATTGATATAATTCTCTAAGCATTCAAGAGAATAAGATCCGAAGAAACATACCCTTGTCCATGTAAAGAAAGCAAACAAATCTTGAAGGAAGACAGTTTTCAATCAGAGGTAGAAGAAAATGTTAAAAAAAAAAAAAAA
>QEOT01003089.1:126191-139310 GCA_003123785.1 Pterocarya stenoptera
CTAAGGTGATCTTTCCATCTTGATCGTCAGTGGTGAACCTCTCTTTATTGACACGCTTTAGGTAAGTCTTTAGGTTCTCCCCTTCCTTCTGTTTTATGGTTAGTAGATAAGCTGCCAACTTTCGACGCCTTCTGCTTGCCATAAACTGCGTGAGAAACTGCATAAAAAGTTCTTCAAAACTATTAATTGATATAGGGCGAAAGGTCCCGAACTACCCCTTTGCTATTCCTTTTAATGTCAATGGGAAGGCACGGCAAGCCACCTTCTCAGGAAAGCCATGAAGAGTCATGTGCACTTTGAAGTTTTCGAGGGGATCAATAGGATCTTCAGATCCATTGTACAGATCCATACGTGGCACCTTGAATTTAGGCGACAGAGGAACTACCATGACTTCCTCGCTGTAAGAGAGGTCCGTGTTGTGTGAGGATTTGCTCCACAGAAGAGGAACCACCCATCCTCTCGCCATCTCTTCATATTTATCCATAAGACTACGCAGCTTATCATGCATTTTTTTTTATTTCCTTATTATTGACCCCCTCCACATTGTGTGGATCTATCATTTTAAGTCCTCATTCTCCTTTTGCAGTTGTTCTATTACTGCCATTACTTATTTCAACCTCTCCTCCGTTTCTGCTAACCTTACTTCCACCTCTGTCATGCTCGTTCCTGGATCCCAATCGACTTGTGATTGCATGACGGTTGGCATGTAAAAATCACGTTGTGGTCTATGAAGGTCCCACAGACGGTACTACTGTAAAGGACGTGTTTCACACCACCAACCCTACGGATAACCTGCAACAGTAAAGAGACAGCATTGATTGCTCTGAGTAGACTCCAATGCTTAAGTCAGTAACAATGTAAGGATAAGTGTATATGAAAATGAAGATGAAAATGCTTGTTACCTCTATAAAGTTATTTATAGAAGGATGTGGCGTGATGGCGACTAACTCTGATCACCAGTTCCATGTACTTATCCTTCATGATCCCTTATTAACTAAAGAAGATACCTCCTATTTTGTACGAGTTATCTTGTTCCAAATAATTGTGTCCAACTGTGCTCCTTATCTCTAACTCTTTGGAGTTATCTCGTCTTATGGTTGTGGTTACGAGCCCTATGTCCGTGGGGCTCCCAACCCTAAACATCAAGCTAGCCTTCTTAGCCTTAGTGATAGGCTTAGTCTTAGAGATGGGCTTGAAGCCTAGGGGGTCCAAATGTCCCCTCCAACAACATTGGCATTACAAATCAATTTATGAACTGCATGTAGTAGAATATAGGGGTAAAGGCAAAATCCTTGACAGTAAAAGTGATTGGTTGGAGACTACTCACTGCAAAGTGTTTAGAAACATTAACTTACAACAGGTTGATATTGTTGCTGCTTTATTCCTTGATCTGCCTTCATCATCAAGGACTTCTGGAAATGATAGACAACACCTTATAACACAAGGTAAGGCTTTCATTAGAAAGCATCATTAGGTGCATAATAAGGACATGAAGGAGATGAGGACCTCTTTTTCCTTTGGCCTAACAAGGAAGCAACATTATTATTAAAAAATTGGAAGGACTTCGAGCTGTTATGTAAGCCATGGCCACTGCTAAGACTCTCTTGCTTGCAAGGATTTAGTTAAGGAAGCGTGTAGGTGGCATGTCCAGTGTCTGAACTTCCAACATTGATTGGATCTTCATCGAAAGCATGACAAAACTTGGCCTAGGAATGCATAGCCAAGTTGTGAGAGACTCCTTGCACTCCTGGTTGTCCCTCGCAATAGGCATATGCCATGATCCTTTTTTTCTTAATTCTTGCAATGGAGATTGGGGTGTCAACATTCTACACATGAAATGAATCGAGATATAATTTTAAACCATAATAAGAAAGTAGATGGTATAGTCAACTTATTGTACACAATTGTTCAGGAACACATGGACCAACTATTTACTCATGCACAACCCAGTTGCCTTTTTAACGGCATTACCTAAGAAAGCTGATGGAAGAAAAGTATTTTCCATTCACCTTCCATTGACGTAATGAATTCCTAACACAAATCCACTTGTTAAGTTCATTCAGCCCCCTAACGTTCCAAGAGAAAATATTAGGCTTCATAAAAGAAGGTTTGACGCCCACCACCCTATCCTCCCTCAACTTGCATTCCCTTCTTTCATATCATTGTTTATTGTACAAGTAAGTCTCTTCAATTGATCTTCATAACCCTCACATGAAATCCCCTCACAGTCTTGAGTCTCTTTTTCCTTATGAAGCACCCAGTTTGAAGAGAATTCAGGCATATTTATACTCAGGGAAAGGTACATAAGGGAACAAGTTGAACTTCAGCCTCTTCCCTGCCAAATACCAAAATTAGCACCCTTCATTTCCTTAGTAACGAACTGCATATCCACATTCATCTGATCATCCCCAAATTGCCTCTGTTTTTCCTCAAACCGAAAACATGTAGATACAAGAGTGCTTTGCTCCACAACACTTCCCTCAAAAGACAATGGCTACGAAACATCATACCCAATACCATAAAGTGGAGATTAAACAAGCTAAGAGGTAGTCAAAATCCTCTGAGCATCTTCGACAATAGTGGGCCAAGGCACAACATTGACAACAACACTAGTGTGCCTTCCCAAGGCAAAACAACATTCTTATCCTATGCCGGCGAAACCACTGATGATGGAACATTGTTCAAAGGCTTGGTAACAATCCTAAAGCAAAACTTACCCATAATTTACACTCAAAATAATTAAAAAATGAAACAAAATTATACTAAAATTGGTGATGATGAAAGCATACCTTCTGAGAAAGCACAAAATTAACAAAAACAAGAATAAAAAAAAGATGACTTTTGAATAACAACCATTTACGAGTGCGAGAGAGCATTACTGATGGACTGCACAAAAATCACAAAACGCAAACCATAAATTGGATATCCAAATAACATAAACTTGAATGGCGAGAATGATTCGTATTGAGCTATCCTCCACTTCAGCTGCTCGTGCCAACGACTCCTCCACCTCAGCTGATTCAAGAAGGACCACCACCACGTCAAATNAAAAAAGAAAACCCCAGTCCTAATCCCTTCCAACTACCCAATAATTTCTCCTACATTGTCTCTGTAAAGCTAGGTTCTAATAACTACCAACTCTGGCATGCACAAATCATCCCCTATCTCCATGGCCAAGAACTTTATCATTTTATAAATAGCTCTTCTCCTCCTCCACCACCACCTCCTCCTTCTCATCCTCCTCCTCCTCCTATTCTTCCCGTCTCCTCAGCTTCCAAGTTTGCCCCCTCTCCACCTCAACCCAATCCCGTTTAACTTCAGTGGCGTCACACTGACCAAATGCTACTTAGTGCACTCCTTTCTTCCCTCACCGAAACCATTCTTGCCCAAGCCATAGCTTCTCTCACATCTCGTGAATTATGGCTCACACTAGAGACTATGTTTACATCACAATCTCATGACAAAATCTTTCAAAATCGTCATGAACTCACCAACCTCAAAAAAGGGGTCTCTCTCTGTCATTGATTATTATAGGAAAGTTTGTCTCTTATTAGACACCATGGCTGCTACTGGAGAGCCCCTTAGAGATTTTGAAGTTGTCTCCTACATCCTAAATGGTCTCAATTCCGATTATGAGTCCTAAATTATCTCGATTACAACCAAGGCTATCCCCATCAGCTCAATTGAGCTTTTTAATCTCCTTCTTACTTTCAAAAGTCGAGTCTCCCTCACCACCATTCAACATGGTCTTCTGCCCACTCCAGCTACTAATATCACCACTTCCATGCCCTCCTATAATACTAATCATGGCCAAAACTCTTATCGTGGGAGATGCCAGTCGAAGATGGCACTGCACTTCCCATAACTCATATCGGTGACTCTCAAATCTCCTCTTCCAATTCTACTTTTTCTCTTCATAAATTATTGTGTGTTCCTAAAATAACCAAAAACTTAATTTCTGTCCAACAATTCTGCCATGACAACTCAGTTTTCTTTGAGTTTCATGCTTCTAATTTTATTGTGAAGAAAAAATTCAAGACAAAAGTGCTTCTCCAAGGACCAATGCATAATGGTCTCTACTTGTTCCCTCCTCCTGCCTCCTCAAAATCTGCTGCAGTTGCTCTTATTGGTGAAAGAACCACAGTTGCACAATGGCATCACTGACTTGGCCATCCTAATCTTCAACTTGTCTCCCACATCCTGCACACCAAATGCTTGCCGCTTGCCTTTCATAACACACAATCTTTTCTTTTTTTTTCTTTTTTTTTTTTCTTTTTTGTTTGCTTGCAAAGTAGTGTAGACAATTACCTTTGAAGTCTTCTAGTGATTGGTCTTTGAGACCTTTGGATTTAGTTTTTGTGGATGTTTGGGGTCCCTCCCCACATATATCAAGAAATGGTTTTCGTTATTATATCTCATTTGTTGATGATTTTAGTCGTTACACATGGTTTTATCCCTTAGTCAATGTGAAGTATCACAATATAGATTTAGTGTTTGAATTGGTAGAATGCTGCTTGAATTCAGTGTTGGTGTGTTATTACACAATGCATATTCATTCTCTTATAAGTACGTTAGGAATAGTACCCTGTCATGAGTCTTCCATCATCATTGAATTTACTTGGTGTGTAAATATAACTTAAGAAAGTATTTTCGGAGTCTTTTAGAATGGTTCTAGAGTTGTTTATTAACCCTATGAATTTCTTGGTATGCAGAGTATGCAAGCCTAATGAGCTGAAATCAATATGTAATTACTTATCAACTCAATGAATTATTTCTTTCAAAAACCTATCTTAACAAAAATTACCTTGCAAAATTTCATTATCAATGGTATCAAAGCTTATATCGATAATATTATCTAGGTGTTTTTAGTATAATTAAAGAATAATTTAGCAGAAGAAGATGGCATCTTTTACAGAAGAGTTCGTGTGTTTTGTTCTATATCACTTCAATGGAAGCCTTGCTTTTGTTAGAGGAGCCATGGAATGTCATGGACAAACGTTTTCATGAACCTGCTGATTTGAACACACAAACACGGGGAAAAAGGAAGAAACTTGAAGCAAATAGGTGAATGATGCCAAACCTCTCCAAACTGCAAACGAAGTCTCTTTTACTATTCTCGCACTTCTCTGGAGATATTGAGGCTTTCTTAATCATTTGAAGATTTTGGATAATGCTATATATAATCTTGAAATGTGTAGTTCCGACGTATTTCATTTGAAAAAAAGTTAGAGCTACAATTAAAAAAATAATATTTTCATATGGATTCTAGACTTAGCCATTTTTTTTCAAATGGAGTATGCAGAGATTGCAAACATCAGGACTTCAAATATCATTTCAGATAACAACTTTATTCAACAAGCTTAATACGCTTTCAAAGAAAAATATGATTGCATAGTTGCTGCAATAAATGAATCCAAATATCTTTCTATTCTCTTTGGAATCTCAGGGGTTTGAAACAAGATAATCTAACTTATTATGCGCCATAAATTTTACCTCTGCATCATCAATTTTGTTAATATATAACTTGGTTGATCTTGTTTCTCCTACGAGGTTAACAGCTTTTTGAGGCTCCCATGTCTTATTTGATAAGTGGGTAAGTTTAAGTTGTGATATTATGAGCCTATAACAGGCCAAATGATCAATCAGTAATTTTTGTTCAACGTATATATAATTTTGCCTATGAATTTGCAGTTTGCTTTTGTTGCTCAATCAATCTTACAAATTTTCTCAGTGTTATCGTGACTAAATTGATTTGTGTAGTAGAGCTCACCATCTATGTCTCACATTTAAATTGGTCTAAGGATCTCTCATACTCTCATATAGATTCGCCAATTGCATGGGCTGCAAATGAATTGGCTTATTATAAAAAATAATATAAATATATATATATTTATATTTCATCTTGTTCTAACCTTTTATTTCATAATGGGTTCCTTTAATTTGTGACAAGGAGTTAAAAGTTTGACATATAGTAAAAATAAGAATTTTTTATTTGATTTTTGGTTTTACATGCATATTTAAAGAGTAGGATCTCACCTCTCAATTATTTGATCCCCAATTAGTCAGGTGAAGTTGTGATGTAGCCCAAATGATCACAAATTTCCATGGCCGCCCCCGACCATCCTAGTTCCTTTTGATCCAATGAAGGATAAGTGAGAAGTGATCATGTATGGATGCATGCATGCCGGATCAGGAAAATAAATGGTGTTGTTAATATCGTGTTCACATGTATGCTTGGTCAAGGTTCTAGCAACATTGACGAGTGTTTGCACTTGCAAATAAGAAGACGAAGGTTGGCTTGGGGTCGTCTGGGGAATCTCCGATGCTCAAGTTAGTCTTATGTGTTTAGATATTGGTTTTTTTTAATAACAAAGTTTAGATAGAGTTCTTTGTACCTAAGATGTGTCTTTTATTCAAGGTTTTAGGGGGAACAGTTTGTACCCGGTGTCAGGGTTTTGCTGTTCTGCCTATAGCTGCTTTAGCTAGGTATTTAATGCAACGTGGTGTTCTAAAGTAGGGATTTCAAAGCGGTGTGGCTCTTAAGATGATGCTTTTAATGCGGCGTGGCATCTGTGGTGCTTCTTGGTAGTGGGTGAGCGGTGCATTCACTTTTGGTCCCATTTGTCAGAGAATGGATTGCTACATGCATGCAGGCTCTGTTCACTTGTCAGTCCAGGTCCTTAATGCTGGTATCACAGGAGATGTCAGAGTCGGTGCATCCCATCTGTTCCCTTTCAACTGGTTTCCCGCGCGATCTCATCCATAAAACTATTGATATTAATCATCACAATATTGCATGCATCCATTAGTTAACTCATTAAATACTTCTAACATGATATCAGATCAAAGTATTGAGTCTCTTAGAAAAAGTGTTTTTTTTCTTTTTT
The DNA here is from genome assembly GCA_003123785.1 of Pterocarya stenoptera. Taxonomy (NCBI): domain Eukaryota; kingdom Viridiplantae; phylum Streptophyta; class Magnoliopsida; order Fagales; family Juglandaceae; genus Pterocarya; species Pterocarya stenoptera. Next base: position 133,079 of record QEOT01003089.1, read on the forward strand.
TTGTATGAGAAATAGACTTCATTTGCTCCTGCGACTTGTTACATACAGAGAAAATCCCATATTACCAACCAACTACTCACAGATTGGGGTTCCACCAGTACACAAATTCCTTTGTGACATGTATGATTTTCACTTCTATAATTCTCTATAGACAAACCATCTGTGACTTTTCATGTCGATCAATAAATTATAACACCTAACTCCCAACTATATATATGGGGGACCCAATCTTTTTAGCATAAATGGCACTGTTTTAATTAATTGATAATTACGTATTACCATTAATTATCGATGATTAATTGTTAGAATTTTCAAAATTATATATGCACACGTGTATATATAATATAATATCAGTATATTTTAGGATTATTTACAAAATTATCCCTATACATTATAAAAAGTGAAAATCTAAATACTGATTTTTCAATTAATCCTATATTTTATACGTTGACAAGATGGGTCTTTTAATAAAGTTTTAATTAAATGAGGTTTTGTAAGATCAAGTTCCATGTGAAAGAAAGAAGTAAAAATGAGCATTATTAATGCTTGTAGTACTCCAATCTGCACATGCCATTACGTACTTTAAAGTATGAGTCTGGTTCATGTATATATACTTCATTGGGTGTATATTTGGGTGAAGACATGATGCTCGGGATCATTAAAAAGTAGTACTGTAATGTTTATAAGTTTTTTGCAGCACATTATTCATGCCAAACTTACGTATACATTTTGGGTTCTTCAATTGGGATAGGCCGGTCCCCTCAATTACTTTCACACGGCTCAAAGATAGATACATGAAGTAGACTTTCAACATTTATTGCTCATTAATTTAATGATGTCCATGAATATTTATATAAACAACAATAAATATTGTATGACTTATTTTATACATCTGTTTTTCTCTTGAGACTTTCAAAATCAGATAAATATAGCGTGTGCAAGTCTTATGCACTCCCTTTAAAAAATATGGTGCCTATTATTAAAAAAATAATTCTTTCATATAGATCCTAAATTTAACCACTTTTTTAAAAAGGAATGCGCTAGACTTTTATTTTTTGAGATTGTAAATATCATTTCTCAAATATTTAAGGAAATCTCTTTCCCTTCAATTGGCCTACCCACCATGTGAGGAAGCATGCAAGGGGCTGGCATGAGAATTAACATACTCAAAAGCATTATTAATTTTGGTTGCAACATAATGCCATGTGTGTTAAAAGAGGAATTGACCTTTATTTTTAGAATCTAATTAGTTAATTACTTGCCCAAAAAATATTGTTTTGTTTTGTCTTTCCTTTTCCACATGTATTAAACTCAATTCCCATACTCACCCTCATGCCCTAGAAAGTGAGAAAATATTTAATCTTCTTTAAGCATGCATTTCTTTATAAGCTATCACATTGTGCTCACCACATGTTGTGTCATGGTCCTCAAATTAAATTAAGAGGCTAATAATAGTGACCTTCTTGAACTTTAAACCCTTCAAATATCCCTCTTAACTGCAAGAGCGAATTGCAAGCTAGCCTGGTCCTACTTTAAATGGTCTCCAATATTATCAATACGAGCCTATAGCTCGCGCAATGCGCGGATTGTTGTGTATGAGGAAGAGAGAATTAGAGAGATACTGGATTTTATAATAAAGAAATTCGAAATGGTTTATAGGGCGGTTTAAGATTACTACAAACACAAAACTACACTTTTAATAATCTATAAATAGTTTTAAGATTACTTTTTAAATTTTCACAGAACATAAACAAATGAGAGAAAAAGTAGTGTAATTTATCTATAGATTTTAATAGGATCTAAAAAACACATTCCATCATTTTGGTAAACCTTGGATGTTTCCAGTGCCAACCAAATCTAGTCAAGTTATCTTTTCCATATAACAAAAAATATATACATATATATATTGAAATATAACAACCAACCAAATAGGGGAACCCAAACAAAAAATTTCACCATTTCTTAAAATTACAGAAACCAAAAATAGAATTTATGAAGTAATTACAGTACTATTTTATCTTTTGAACATAATTGAGATATCAACGTTTTTCAAAAATAAACTTTTCCTGTACCACCATGTCCATATATAAAATAAAAACCACAATTTTCACCATTCACAGCTTCAATGACAATTATATATTCTAATCTATTCAACATTAAGATTAAGATTAACAAATAAGTTGTTATGTTTCTCTTTTAGTTTAACACTCATTTTTCTTTATTGGGTAGAAACCATACTCAATATTGATATATATAGATATATATAGATATATACAACAATTATCCAAATAAAGAAACTTAAAGAGAATTATTACTCACAAAGCAATAAATTTGGAAAAACAAATAAAATGAATACATAAAACTATACCAAATCAACAATCAAGGAAGAAATATAGAAACTTCATGAGACTTGGTATAAATATACCTAACCAGACCAATTATGAACACCCATCATCATTCTATAAAAAGATAAATTAGAGAACATTCACACCTCTTCAAAATGTTTCAATGGAAAATATGCCAGTTTGTTTGCCCCGATTTCTTTTTTACATTTCTTGACGTTTGTTTACCTCTTTAATTTCCTTTTACACCATTTGGCTATCTGAAAAATGGTGATAAAAATTACTATTGAATCATATGGGGAGTTTCTTTGAATTACCACCGCTGTTACAGCTGGGAAGGGAACCCTAGTCTTTAGGATATTGTCTTAAGCATGTGGACTGGGTCAGAGGAGAGGGCCCGTTAAATTTGCTATTTTATTTGTTAAAGTTATTCCATTTGAGTCCATTATGTTTACTGGGCCACATTGGCTTAGTGTGTCAGTTTAAGTCCGTGTCTATTTTCATGGTTAGTTGTTTAGTCGTGGGTCACTTATGAAGTTGAGTATGTTGCGTCTGTTGGTCATCAATTGACCAAGTCTACCTATAATTGCTTTAAGTACTTTTCAGTGCTTCAGTAATGGATTATCCAGTTTCTACAATTATTTGTGTTACAAAGTGGAGGTCCAGGCCCCTTGAAGTGCCTATAGAAATTACATAGTGAATTTTAGAGCTCTTAATAGTGGTATCACAGCCGCGTTCCTGCGACATGGCTTAGGGTACACGCCATGCACAGTTGGCTGAAGCAGTTTTCATGCTAAAAGGAGAAACCGTGCACCTACGTGAAGAACAAGACCAACAAAAACATATGCTAGAAGTACTGTTACAACAATTGAATAATTTGGCAGCTTCCTATGAACAGTTAGCAGCAATATCAATTAATCCACCAAAAGGAAATCCGGTCAGTAATAATCCTTTATTTGAAGGGGGTGGGGGTATTCAAGATAGAACCTTAAGGTTGGATTTTCCAAAATTCAATGGGTCTGAACCCATGGAATGGATCTTAAAAACACAACAATTCTTTGCTTATTTTAATACTCCTGAGGACCAAAAGCTCCAGATAGCCTTTTTCCATATGGAAGGAAAGGCACTTTCTTGATATTGTTGGTTAATGGATTCAGTACCTATTGGTGGGCGGGAAGAGTTTGTTACTGCACTTAAAGTGCATTTTGGACCCTCAACCTATGAGGATCCAATAGGGTTGTTCACTAAGTTGAGACAAACTGCTACTGTTGAAGAATATCAAACTGAATTTGAGTACCTATCTAATAAAATCAGTGGATTATCGGAGGAATTTCATATTAGCACTTTTATAAGTGGGTTAAGGGATGATTTGAAGATAATGGTGACCATGCTTAAGCCTAACACAATTTCAGCTGCTTTCGGGCTAGCAAAATTGCAGGAGGAAGAGGTGGCTAGAAGAAAAGGAGGAACCAGCAGAAACCAAAGTCCAACCCAAACGACTTTTTCCTACATGCCAAACTTACATGCACCTGCACCACCAATGAGATTACCACCACTACCACCTAGACCTGAAAATAGAAATAACCCCACTGCCTACAACCCAAACCGAAAACCCACATTTCCCATAAAAAGAATCTCTCCCGCCCAAATGCAAGAAAGAAAAGAGAAGGGCTTTGTTACTATTGTGATGAAAAATTCAATTTTAATCACAAGTGTAGCAGGCCTAGGATTTTTCTGCTAGAAGGATTAGAAGAGGAAAAAGAGGAGTTAGCCAAAACCAGTGAAGGGAAGTTGGCCTTAATTCAATTAGATGAACTTGCTAAGGAAGAAAAAGAGTTAGGGGAGTTGCTACGCATTTCATTACATGCCATAGCAAGTTCTCTATCACCTAAGACCATGAGGGTTGAAGGTTTTATTAATCATCAAAAGGTTTTGATTCTTGTTGACACAAGAAGCACACATAGTTTTGTGGATTCAAATGTAGCAAGGAGATCAAAGCTGTCAGTGGGAGAGAGCCAGTTGACAGTCAAAGTGGCTAATGGAGATAGCCTTCTTTGCCAAGGTTATTGTAGGGCAGTTCCTATCCAACTACAGAATTTAAGGGTTAAAGCTAATCTTTATTTATTGACTTTGGGAGGTTGTGATGTGGTGTTAGGGGTTGATTGGCTAAGAGGTCTCGGGTCCATCTTGTGGAATTTTAGTGACTTAACTATGCAGTTTAATTTCAGGGGAAGTGAATGTAAATTGCAGGGGCTGCAACCACCCCGAGAATCTTTAGAGGAAGAGGAACACATTCCTAAATTAAAAAAGGGGGCTGTTAAAGGAGTTTGGCTACATTTAATTGGAGGGGAAGTGAGGACAACAGAAGAAGCCAGTATACCAGCAGTGTCAAAAATAGTGAAGGATTTTGAAGTTGTGTTTTCAGAACCCCATGGTCTACCTCCACCTCGGAGTCATGACCATAAAATTGTTTTGCAGGAGGACTCAAGACCAACATGTGTTCGGTCTTACAGGTATCCATATTACCAAAAAGTAGAAATTGAAAGACTGGTCACGGAAATGTTAAGAAGTGGAATTATAAGAGGGAGTCAAAGTCCCTATTCATCCTCGGTGCTGCTGGTTAGGAAGGTAGATGGGAGTTGGCGAATGTGTGTGGACTACCGTGCCCTCAATAAAGATACGGTACAAGATAAGTACCCTATCCCTATATTGATGAGCTATTGGATGAACTTTATGAGGCTGAGTTTTTTTCCAAATTGGACTTGCGTTTTGGTTACCATCAAATCAGAATGCATGAAGGGGATATACCCAAGACAGCCTTTAGGACCCATGAGGGTCACAATGAGTTTTTGGTAATGGCCTTTGGGCTTACCAATGCCCCCTTCACATTCCAAGGATTGATGAATGAGATATTCGACCCTATTTAAGAAAGTTTGTTTTGGTTTCTTTTTATGACATATTAGTTTACAGCAAGCCATTAGAAGACCATTTACAGCGTTTGCAGATTGTATTGGATACATTAAGATCTCATCAGTTGTTTGCAAAATAGTCAAAGTTTGTATTTGGTTGTAATGAGGTGGAATATCTTGGTCATTTAATCTCTAAAGATGGTGTTAAAGTTGACCCCCACAAGATTATAGCAATGTAGAGTTGACCACTGCCCAGAAATTTGAAGGCTTTAAGGGGATTTTTGGGTCTCACGAGGTATTACAGGAAGTTTGTGCACGGTTGTGGTGCCATAGCATCACCCCTAACAGCTTTACTCAATAAGAACTCCTTTGTGTGGTCTGACAAGGCTCAAGCAGCATTTGACAAATTGAAAGAAGCCATGGTTAGTCCTCTAGTTTTAAAACTACCTAATTTTACTAAGAATTTTGTGGTAAAATGTGATGCCTCAGGTGAAGGGTTGGGAGTTGTGTTAATACAAGAAGGCAGGTCGATTTCTTATCTAAGTCAAGGCTTAAAGGGGAGAAGTCTTATGCTATCTACTTACCAGAAAGAGCTGTTGGCCTTGGTGATGGCCATAAAAAAATGGAGACATTACTTGGTTGGGCAACATTTCAAGGTCCGTACTGATCAATAGGCCTCGAAATACCTTTTGGAGCAAAGAGTGGGCACCCCTGCCCAATAGAAATGGGTATCCAAGTTGCTGGGCTATGATTTCTCAGTGGAGTACAAAAGTGGGAAAACCAATAAGGTGGCAAATGCCCTATCTCACTACCTTGTATGGAAAACCAGAACCAACAATCGGCCAAAACACCATATCAGAGTCCAATCCACCCTCTCAAACAAAACACAAACAACCCTTCCTCCACAACACACAAACCAATCACCCATACTCACAAGCCATAAGCCTCATGCAAACCCAATGGATAGGAGAGTTAGAAAAC
>QEOT01003093.1:0-12218 GCA_003123785.1 Pterocarya stenoptera
GTTACTGCAAAAGCCATTTGGCATAGGAGAAATACATGGATTTTTGAACAGCAGTTCCATCCTCCTTCACAAGTGTCTAAGCAGATCCAAGCAGAGATGGCTCATTAGAAGTTTCCCGAATTCAAACGTTCGAACATAACACAACCGTTTGAACGAATAATTATACCATTCGAACAACAGTTTGGTTGTTCGAACAAAATTAAATCATACCGTGAGTTTGCTCGACACTCACTTGACAATCAACTCTAGCGGGAGGCCAACCCGAGAGTTCACTCGACATCTGCTCAATAGTCAGCTCGAGCGGGAGGCCAACTCGTGAGTTTGCTCAACACTCAGCTCGAGCGAGTGTCCGCTAGACACCTCTTGACACTCCGCTCGAGTGAATGTTCTAAAATTACACAAATATTAATTTCATTTAAATTTGAACACTTCAAGAAGGGTTCGAACGGATATTTTTTCATTCGAACATAATAAATGAAGATCATAACGCGTTCGAACGCCATATCATATGTTCGAACGCCACTGGACGATACAAATACCCAGTTCAAATACCGAACGGCCACATTCACTCAACACTTTTCCATTCCTTCGTCGTACGCCATCTCCGCCACCAACACTAACTCCGCTGTAGAAAGCCCACTTTCTATCTTCTATGAGATATGCCCCTAATCTCCTCATCATTTGATTTTTTTTTTAAGAATACGATGGTTTGTAAAGTGGGTTAGATTTCGAATCAATCCGACCCCATTTTGGTGTTTCATGGCACCACACACGGCTTTTGGCCGGAGAAATGATGGAGTGACTTCACTTAGTAATAATTGGACCAATTAAAAGATTAACCGTTTGGCACTGAGTTGACTTAGCCATGGTAGTTTGGCAAGTTTGCGTTCAAACGACTTCGAGGTCGTTCGAACGCTTATTTTCCAAACAAAAATTTTAGCATTCGAATGTGCTAAACAGCATTTGAACACTTATAAATTAGATTATGATCTGTTCGAATAGATAAGATCTCTGTTTGAGCATATAAGTCATTTTGGCCAAATAGCCAAGAATTAGTTCTACTGGGCCAAAATTTGTTGTTCAAATGTGTAGTTTATGTTCGAACATAGTATTTTACTGTTCAAATGGGACATTGTTCCGTTCGAACCCTTGTTGGTTTAGTTTGAACTGTAATGGTTAGCATTTAGATTAGCATTATGGTTCGTTCAAACAGAATAGTTGTTGTTCGAATGGATTGTTTCTATTCAATTCAAATAGATTTCTTTAATATAATATAATTACATATTTATTTATATTTTATTTATATTCATTGTGGTTTTATGATCAACAGTGAACTAATGGCAACTACGGGAAGAAAACATGGAAGAGAGACCGACCAACCTAGCAGAGAAGCTAGTGATCAGATGTGGAGGCCGATATTGGTCAAGCGGGAGATCGTTCTAGATGAATTCCGTGATTTTGCGTGGGATGGACAGAGCATCTTTTCCATCATCACTGACAGGGGATGGGCACTGATTTGTCAACAGAGGGGTGTTGCCAATCTAGACATGGTTAGTGAGTTCTACCGAGCCATGGGTCAGATGGAGTCTGATGTGGAGACCTTCACGTTTATCATTTGGGAAGTGAGTATTACTATCTCTTCCTCAATTATTTATGATTTTATTGGGATCCCGTGCAAGATTGGTGCATACCCTACACCATCTGCGCAACCACCGCCTGCACCAGCTGTTGAGATGGTGACGACTCCAGGGAGGATAAGATCCAGCAGATGATGGTCCCACAGATGATGAGGTTCGTCAGTTGATGCTAGACACTTCGGCTCCTCCATGTGATGGCAGCAAGGTGATCAGACAGGTAGATTGTATAGCATTTTTTAGAATAACAAATTTAAATGTTTCCCATAACGTCAATCAAAGGAAACACAAGACAGATTTTAGCATCGAGCGAGCATGAGGAGAGCCGATTGATTTGCCATTATATTTCTTCTTTTGCATTCAATCTGAGTCATGCTATTTGAGTGGAGGTAGTCTACCATTTGCACTGATGATCTCTAACCTCCTAGTCCAATTGAGGGTTAATGTGGAAATGGTAGAGCGGAGGCAGCGACAGATCAGGCCCCTTAACAAGACCAAATTCAGTAAGAACGAAGGCCATTTGCAGAAGACTTGAGCAAATGTTCCAGTGGTAGGGTGAGTGATCCAGCTTCTACTATTGCCGGAGTTGAGAGACATGCTGCTGGGGCTACTTTGGATGAGGTACGATCCTTCCTCGAGGAGCATCGCCGACTTTTGATCTAAAGGATGCAGAGGATCGTTGAGCTCATCATGGAGAAACTACAAGAGATTGAGGGACGCCTATCTGACATACAAGAGGATTTTCATCACCATACCTAGTAGATAGTTTTATTTTTTATCACTTTTGTGTGTTATATCGAACATTAGATTTTTGAGATTTAATTAGTGTATCATTTTTATTTTTGGTGTTTGCTAGCTTGTTTATTGTCAAAATTGTTTTTTCTTATTTTACTTACCATTCATGATAATATAAGAAATGACACTCTTTATAAAGTAATGTTTATTTAATTAAAAATATTATTTAACATTAAAAAAAAAAAACTCATTAAAATATTTTAAAATTAATTACATAAAACTTTTATGAATATGAATTATTTTAATTATTTTAATTCACCATAAATAATACTATATAATATAGTTATATTTTTTATATTTTGAAAATGATAACTAATAATTTTAAATAATATTTATTTTGAAGGTATTTTGATGCCATAGTTTGAGCCCTTATTTAAGCATTCGAACGACATATGTTCTCGTTTGAACTTAACATGTCCATTCAAACAATGTTGCAACAATTCCCTGCCAAATGTATTTATAATTGCCCACTAAACAACTAGTTCGAATGAATAAATGTGGTGTTCGAAATAGTTCAAACATAAAATGTACGGTTGAACAGTGTTGCAACCATCCTTGCCAGATTTTCCCACCAAAAAACTTCCGTTCGAACATAACATTTCAGTTCGAACGGTTTTGACCTTCCCCTGGCAAAATCGTATGTACTTTCCAGCCAAAATTACTATTCAAACATATACTAAACCATTCGAACAGTTGTTAAATCTCTATTCAAACTTATTTTAGTTTGTTTGAACTTTTCTATGTTTGAGAGACGAAATATTTTTTCATTGAAGGTGTCGTTCAAACGCGTTGAGAACGTAATACATGTTTTGAGACAAAATTTAAATTTCATCCCAAATAAGTACCTTTAGAATTTTTGTCCCTAATAAATTTCGTCTCTAAAAACCAAAATTGTTGTAGTGAATGCACTAAACTTCTTAGCATTCTACTTTCAAGATACAAAAACGTCGATTCTTGTTAATCTCACTTTTGTTACACAAAATGAAATCCTTGAACCCGATGTAAAATAGCCAAAACTTAAAAAGAAAACATATATAAAATCATGCAAGAAATATTTCTCTAGATTTCTAAAGAATTTGGAGTGTTTAAATTCATGTATATGGTGCTTTATTTACAGAAAATTTGCTTTATAATAGAAAATGAAAGAACACTTGTAAAGAGACAACTTTTTAGTTCACAATAAACACATTTAAAATGTTTTTAATTCACCAAAACATGTAATACTTCATGCAATGGCCTAACAATTAACATACTTTCCCCACGAGATAGTATCGGTTCGAAACACCGCAACACCATTCTTTAAGACATTTTTTTCCTTCTTTTCCCTATAAAAACAAATAGCAATTCAGCATGACAAGGACTCGAACTAGCTCTAAAACCAACCATTATATATATATATATATATATATAGAGAGAGAGAGAGAGAGAGAGAGAGAGAGAGCCGATAACTTGAGTCGGAGGGGACCAGATACCTGGAGTCCAAAGGGACTAGATGACTGGTGTAATGTGCAAAAATAAATAAATAAAAGTAGTGTGCAAATAAATAAATAATAGAGGCCGAAAGAAAGTAAGCAAGATAAAATACTCAAAATGCTCACAAGTTATCAATTGAAACAGTTATTTTGCATTTCAGAAAAACAACAATACATGAAATTATTTAGGAATTACAATGGAAGAGTAAGAAAGCAAGAGAAGAGAAAGGTTCTTAGCTTCTGAAGTTCCTAGGAGTTCTTTTAATAAGGTCTTGGCCTCTCAACAAAGCCAAGCCCTCCTTAAATAGGCAAAGAGAGGCTTACTAGTACAATAATTCTTTGGATGAACAATGATAAACATTAATTTTTTTTACTTTTTTTACTATTCATTGGACTATAGAAAAGTTACTAAAAGTAGGGGTTAAGTAGCTGGTATCTCTAATTTTGCAAGAACTAGCAGCAAAAATCATGGGGTCTTCAACAATAATTTTTGTAGTTTTTGTTGGTTGGTTCCAACGTCAATAATTAAAATAGGGGATCAATATCTAGATAACCTTGGAGTAATTTCTAGATCATGTCTGAATATGTCGTCATAAGGATCAATATTATTAACAAAGGCTTCAAATGATGCTTTAGACTCATCATCAAAATTATCATCATCGTCTTGGAGAAACTTTTTCAACAGATAAATTATGTCTTTTTTCTTGAGTCCTTGAAAAATAGACTTCTTCTTGGACTTAGCCAATTTACTTGATTTATCATATGAAGTGGTTTGTTGTTTTGCTTGAGTAATAGGGTACACAGGCTCTTGAACCAGCGTTTTAGTATTAGGAAATCTTGCAATGAAACCTTCAATACTTGCTAGATTCAGAGAATTTAGAGGAAAATCTCTATTAACATTTTCGATCACATCTTAGGCATGAGAAAATCTATCCCACCACTCGAAGTCAATAAATCATGAATGAGATGTTTTAGTATTCTGGAACACCATCTAAATCCGGCTTCAACGTAGTCATAATAGCACTTGGAAACATCTGAATCAGGGAATTTGTTGACAACATAGGTTGGGTTCCCCATTTTCCTTCGGTGGTTAAGTTTAATATGTAAACACTATGGTAGATCAACTTGGTTTTATTAGTTTAATTGGAAATAGGTTTATTCAATATGGATTGTGTTTAGGTGAGAATGGAGTAGTATGGAAGGTTCTTATGAGTATTTTCAAGAACCCAATAAAAATCAGGGAAAAATAACCAAAACCAATTTTGGAGGGATCAATATATATATTGAACGATTAAATTCAATATAAAACAAGTTTTGTACATATTGCTTTCGGACATAATCAGTCCTTCAAGCAGAGTGTTTATTAAGATTATATTAGCATATGGGTCATGAGGAGTAGCTAAAGGAAAGGAGAAACAAGTCTTAGCAATGACTGTACTATCTAAGGTAGTAAACTGGTTTCTGAGACCAAGGGGGAAGCAATTTCATGCTTCATGAGTTGTCTGTCAGGGACAGGAACCTGCAAAACCTTTTTATCTTTGCCAATTTTTCTTCTAGTCATGATTTTGCAGAAACTCAGGGGTAAGAAAAATTAGGGATAACATTTTGGGAACCTTTATATACTATATACCAAAATAAAAAACACTTAAAATAGCTTGTCATCGGGAAAAAAAATGTTTTGAAGCAATATACTCAATATTTTTTTCTAATATATATTTAGCACTTTTGCAATCAATACGTAATAGAAATTACTGATTTAACAAATCACTTTGAAACTTAGAAATACATAATACTATAGATAAAGTTTCTTTCTTAAAAGCACTATAGTTAATTTGTGCACTATTCCAGACACTGAAATGGAACGAACAATTTATTCAAACAACCTAGTGAAACAATTTGTTTCAGAATGCTACCATACCCAACGTCAGAGGCCTCAATTTTGACAATTCTGAATAGACAATAGGAACACTAAAACAAGGTAGAGTCTTGACAAGTTTTAATCTGCTTAACAAGGGACATATGAATATCTGACTAAGGAGGTGGATTAGACTGTAACCTCTCAAATAGTGGTTTACAGTGTTTTTGGACGTCTTTGTAGAACTCAACATTATAATTTAATGAACCAACAAATCTTTGTAATTAGGTTTTATCAATGATGACATTAGGAAATTTATCAGCAAATTGGATAGATCTATTAATAGGATGAATTTGTCCTTCAAAAATATCATAATCAAGGAAATGAATTTTGGTTTGGAACAACTTAATTTTTTTAGCAGAGACAACAAGACCCTTTCTTTTGATGACTTCCGTAAACGTATACAAATGTTTCTAGAGTTCATCAATAGATTTGGAGTAGTATGGATATCATCCATGTAAACAATGGTGAAATGACTTAATGAAATGAAAATATCTTTCATGATATTTTTGAATTCACTAGGTGCATTTTTAAGACCAAAGGGTATAGCATTCCACTCATAATGTTCAAAGGGAGTGTTCAAAGCAGTTTTGTACCTATCACTCTCACTAATTTGTATTTTCCAGAAATCAAATTTCATATCAAACCTAGAAAAAACTAAAGCTAAGTATGTGAATTAGGTCATTCTTATTGGGAATGCGATACCTAATCCATCCCGATACCTTGTTCAGAGATTTGTAATTGATAACTAGGCGTGAAGTCTCTATCTCAATCTTGGCATTTCTCTGAACATAGAAAGTGGCACAACACCATGGTGTTTTACTATGCCTAATAATCTTTTTAGCAAGCAAATCATAATTTTCATTTTTGCAAAATTTTAAAGTCTTACTATTCATTTGAATAGGTGTGTCTTTAGTAGAAGTATTCTTTTCAGAAAAATCTTTAACATAGGAAAATCAAAAATATGTTTCTTTTTATGCTAGAAAGCTTTTGAAAGATCAGAACAAACATCATCAACAAGTTTTTTTATTAAAACTGTCAATTTTTTACTATAACAATTTATTAGATAATTGTTTAGCAATTTCTTGTATTTTATTTCCTGTTTCAAGAAATTTAAATGTTTAGTCTTAGCATAGATCATAGAAATCAAACCTTTATCACTATCAATATCAAACTTTAAAGCAAACTCAAACTTTACTTTCTGCCCAAAAGGGTCGGTAGTAATGCCATCATGTTAAGTAAAAAATGGATATAAAGAAGAAATAAAAGGGATATAAAAAATCACCTTATCAATCATATTTTTAACAAGAATGGAATAAATCTTAAAACAAACATGATTTTGGCAAACATGGACATTATTCAATTCATATTTAATATTCATTTGAGAACCATTGGTAGAAAGTAATGTTTTCAGTTGACTTTTCATATTTACTAGGAATTATACCATCTTGGATATAATTCATATAAGCTCCCGAATCAATCCAAGTAATAACATTGAATTCAAATTCAAACAATAATCCATACTTTAAAAACCATTTTAAAGGAATATGGCAATCAATCGAACATACTTTATTAGTATCAGAAAGAGGTTTTTGATGACCGAGGCTAGCACCATCATCTTGCTCATCAATATCGGAAAGATTATGTTGATCAAACTATTTTTCAATTTTTAAAATAATAACTCTTGTTTCAAAGAGTTATTATCAGTTTTGATATTGTTCAACTCACTTTTGAGTTCAACAATCTCTCTTTCAATAGAAAAAAAAATCTCATGGTGGAAATCATTAACAAAAATGTTTGTGGATTTCTTCTTATTGAATCTTTCCAAAGTTCATCAAGACTAATTTTGGGTTTAACGTTTTTCTCATAGTGTTCTTTCACCATGGGTTTTTTGAGCTTTTGGAGATATTCTTCCTTAAGCTCAGGGTTGGTAATTTGGCTAATCAAAGTAATCAAAAGATTTTCTTGTTCATCACCCTTAGAGAGAACATCAATAGTTTTGCAACGAAATTGAATAAGAGAAACAGATAATTCAGTAGCACAGTGATAATCAGAATCACTTGTACTAAATTCATCAATATCAGAAGACTCAGAAGATCTTGATTCCAAAATATGAATCAGTTCTTCTTTAGCAATTTTATCAATGTTTGGCTAATTTGTCCTTTTTTTTTTATCCCACCAGGATTTTTAGTACAATCCTTACTAAATGATTCAGAAAATATTGATTCCAAAATATGAATAAATTCTTCTTTAACATTGTTATCCATGTTTAGCTGATTTATCCCTTTTTTCATTCTGCTAGGTTTTCTAGTACAATCCTTACTGAAATAACCATGCATTCCATAGTTCAAACACTTTCCTTTCACAAGGTTTTGAGTAAAATATTTTTTGTAAACAAGTTTTTTCATTTTATAAAAGATATCACATTTTTTAGACGTGTTTTTTGGGTTTGAACTCATCAGAATTTTTGTAAATAGGATTTTTTTCCCCCCCGAAGCGGCAATAGGAGGTAAGCCAAATTGTTCACATAAATTTTCCATTTCATATTTGGCTTTCTTGGTATTTTTCAACTGTTAACGTAACATCTTTTGATCATTACACATGCTGATACCTATGATAATATCACTATAAGTGGAATTATCATAGTTAATCAAACAGTAGCATCAGTAGGTTCATCTTTGACCTTATAAGCAAAAAGACTAGGCAGTCCATAAATGAGTTTTTCTTTCCAATAGGGTTTCAAACTGTCTTCCCGAAACATAACTATGGAAATGAAAATATCGTAATACCATCTATAATCAGACTTAGTAAGACATCTCAAATTATTTAAATAATCACTAATACGAGTAGTAATATTAGAAGGAGTACTGATAAAATGTTTAACAATAGTTTAAATCAAAGTGTTAACACCATCAGGGATACCTTGACCGATAGTAGTATAAAAAATAGGCATACCATCATCATCATGCTTAACAACATTTATGATGGTTTGTCTTGAATCATCAATAAGATGCTTATCCAACAAATGACGAAGAGCACTAAAAATTCCAGTAGCTAATAAATCAACATTTTCAACATGAATAAGATTATGGTTAGTAACATAAATATTAGCAATCATAGACATCTTATTCATTGTATTAAGGATATTTTATTTAGATAATCCATCAATGTTCCAATCATAAAGCTTATCAGAAGAAATAGAAATCTATATTTGAAAAAATCTTTCATCAAACTATAAACCGGGAGGAGTAAGTTTAGAATACCTGTTTTTAGTAAAACTCATGGGATTAGGTTTTTGGAAAACCTTTTTATCTCAGGTTTTACTAGGTCAATTTTTTCAAAATTTTCTTCGAGCAAAGTAGTATCACGATCAGTAGAAAAATTGGAAGATTCAATTTCTAAGTCTTCAATAGAGATTACATTCTTTCCTTTATTGATAACACAAGCAATACCACTAATAGAAGTTTTGGAATTCTTAGTTTTTACCTTTGGTAAATCAGAAGCATTTGCTCAATTATTTCAATGGTTTTGGCTTGGTTAGTCTTGAGATTTAAACCTTGCCTTGTTTTAGGTAAGTTGACGAAAGAAGGTTTTTTAATCTTAATAGAAGAAATAAGTTTTTCAAATTTTCTTCAATACAGTCAAATTGTTGTCCAATAACATGTAACAAATTATTGACAAAATTATTTTGTTCAATAATCTTCTTTATTTCAGTTAACGTGAAAAGATTAGAATCAACAATAGGAATTTTAAAAGGAGAAGCCTTAACCTCATATCCTTGATCGTTAATAATAACCACCTTAAGAGATGGATGGCTTGACTGAATAATAGATTTGTTTTCAATAACAAAATTTGATTTTATTTTACCATATTTAAACTATTTTGGGAAACCTTCTTTGAAACATGAAAGTTTTCAATCAAATAAAAAAATAGTATATGCTTTTGCATATCATGCATTTTTTTCTTTCAATTTTCTTCTAACATGTAGTTTTTCTATATCATGAAAAGTAGCGTGATAGCATTTTCTTTTTGCTTTGCTATTAGCAAAACTATATTTATTGTACAAAGAAATTAAATCTATTTCAGAATTTCTATTTATCACATATAACTGGTTGTGAATAATAGGTACAGCAAAATCAGAAGTAGTAGGAGACATGGACAAAGTCTCTTATTCTTATTATTATTCTTCTTCTTCTTCTTCTTCTTTAACGGCTTTGTCTTTTTTAGAAAAATCTATAGTTTTAGTTGTATAATAAGCAGTGCTAAGTTGGGAGGCATTACTAGCAACTCCTTTTATCTTTAAATGAGGCTACGTAGTACTCTCTAGAAAATCATTGAGATCTTGATCCCTCCTTACAAGATTTTTTGAAGCAATAGATCCAGCTAAAAAATTTCTTCTTTCATTGATCATCAGAGGTTTATTAACCTTACTATCAAAATTTATTTTAATAGTACTATTAAGATATTTTTGAATATAATCAAGGTTGATCTCATCAAAAACAAAGTTAGTAGGTTGAGATTCATATTCCAATAACCTTTTTTTTTTTTTTTTAGTAAAGAGCTGGTAGCCACACACATAGCAGCCCTGTCCCAAGTTTATTAAGATAAACCCTCACTTATGGCGGAGGAATACCATGGAACATCAATACACTTAGGGGTTTACAAAATATAACACTATAAAATAACCCAAAACCAAGTGTTTAAAAAAAAACAGTCCTATACCAAAGCTAAACCCAACTATCACAAAAAAACACTAAGAATTACTTCCTAATAGATGGAAGTCCCAAAGCATCCAATCTAATAATACCCCTTAATAGCCTTGGTATACAAATACCCGAACTAAAACTCGAATTTAAACTCTCTTCTCCTTTCCTTGCCAAAAAATCCGCAGCTTGGTTACCTTATCTAAATTGATGTACAACTTGGTACTAAACTCCTTCTAGCTCGTAAAGTAGGGTATCCCAATAATCCCAAAGATTCCATATATTGCAAACTCCTTTTTCACCCAATCCACCACTATCTTTGAATCACATTCCAAAATAATATTTCGACACTCCATTTCTTTTGCTAATTGTACCCCTTGAAGAAGGGCTCATAATTCAGCCTCATTATTGGTCCCGAACCCATAGTAAGCAGAAAAACCAGCCTTCATCCGTCCTTGATGATCCCTCAATACTCCACCCCCACCACAATTCCTTGGATTCCCACGACAAGTGCCATCCACATTTAACTTCCACCATCCTAGAGGTGATTTTGACCATATAACTTGACGTGGCATAAGTACTAATCTGGGCGATACATGAATCTCAAAAACATTCAGAATATGCGCATCAACCACGGTAAAATTCTTGCCATTCAACTCACTGACCAATAACCCCAACCATAACTGAATGGATCTCCAAACATCAATTGCAGTTGTGTGTACCCCCTCCATATGAGATTGACAACACTGACGCCATAAGCACCATGTAAGAATGGTCGGCAGCAAATCAATTAACATTCCTAATATATTTCCTTTTTTCACACACACCAACCAGGTTCCACTCGATGCCACCAAGTTCTTGTTTGCACACAGGAGATACCCAAGGCCACCGAAGCTAAATGCCATACTTGTTCTGCAATCTATCTAGCAGGAAGCACATGGTCCAAAGATTCAATCTGAGGTGGTTGACAACAGTTACACATTGAAGCCATGATCACTCCTCGTGACTGTACCTTAATATCCGTAGGTAAATATTTAAACCAAGCCCGCCACATACATACTGAAAATTTCTTCGGCAAATACTTACTCCAAATCCACTCCATCCAAACATGATGATCTTCCTTTATTTGGATTAACTCCCAAGTAGTAGTTGTAGTGAACTGCCCATCTAATGCTGGCTTCCAGATTAAAACATCTCGCCTAGCACGTCTTACACCAAATTCACTGACCACCTCATTTGCCAACTCCACACCCAGTAGTTGCGGTAGAAAATCAAAATCCCAAGAGTCCCCCATCCAAACCTCCTGAACTTGCAACGAAGGCCTGCTTACTACATCCACCATATTGCATAAAGGGCCATTCAATATCCATCTGTCATACCAAAACGACGCCTTCCCCTCACTCACTCTAATTTTTGAAGCCTCAAACATCTAGAGTCTGGAACTGTTACTTTGGGCTACAATCAACGAACAATTTTGGCCTCTTCCATTCTTCAACATTATGATCTGAGCCCAATGCGAATCCATCGATAAAATACGCCAAGCTAACTTCATGTGCATCGCTTGTTGAATTTCCAGGAAATTTCTCAAACCCAATCCACCCTCCTCTGTTGGCTTACAAATCCGAACCCACGCACACCACTTCATTTTTTGTTTTCCATTCCTCTCACCCCAAAAGAACGTGGCTAGTATAGAATTAAT
>QEOT01003093.1:15741-28668 GCA_003123785.1 Pterocarya stenoptera
GCAACGGACGTGTGCCCCTGTCGACAACATGTTTTACAGTTGAAACCTGGTCTTTCATACCGGACCTCTTGCCTAAGCTTTTTATTCGCCATCACTATTGGAAAAATCATCACCGACTCCTTGGTTAGATCTACTTCCACACACATCCGTGCTCCTGAAGCTCTGGTTTTGTGCAATGTAGCATTATCAATCCCCAAGAATCTCCCAAATCTTGTTGCAAGAATTTGCAAAACATCTGTCCGATACATATGAAGAGGCAAGCCTAGAAGAAATATCCATTGAGGCGCTAACGTTGATTCTTTCTTCAGATCAAACTCCTTTGTCCAACAGAAAAGCCTAAAGATCGATCCAGCAATCAAACGGCCTTCTCTTGACCAACCATACACAAAATCCCATTCGGTTTGCATCTTGACTAAAACGTGAAAATCATCCATTGCATATACTGTCAGAATATCCAATAAACCCCACGACTTAATAATATCCAAATGGATATCATCAACTATAGGTCGAACCCGCACAAACTTCATGACCAAAGCAAAATGGAAGTCCTCTGTAGCTTTCGACATATATGGTTTCGTAAAAATGAAACCAGGCTCCCCATCCAAGTCGATAGGGTATCTCATCGAAACCTTGAGCATTGAAGACATCGCAATCTTTGTGACAATTTTTACGTAAGACAACACTCCGCCATCCCCTCCAGGAGCCCCTTCCATCGAAGGAGGGGCATCGGGGGCCATCATGGGCTGACCCTCGACGAGGAAAATACGAAAGAAATAAATAAGAAAAGTCAGAAAGAAACGGAGCGTTTTTATCATATTCCAATAACCATTCATTAGGTAGAGTAATATATCTCCAATGAATCATTTTTGGAATTTGGTTAGCATCACGAGTAGAACTTTTTATTAGCAAAGTTTTATCACCTAAAATTTTCAAAAATAACAAGGGTTTACTACCTTCATCCATATCATAACCAGATGTCAAAATACTCAAAGTTAAAGCCTTAAGAATATTAGGATCATCCAAAGCAAGGGTTAGATTAGGAAAGCAATCAAAATGAACAGGGCCATTAAACAAAGATGATTGAATCATACCAAGTATACTAGTTTCAAAATTTTTGAATCTAGCATCTCTCATACATAGAAGCACAGAAGCATTTATACCATAACGAGTAAGAGGTTTAACAACAAATTGAACAGAATCAATATGCAGGAATTTATAACTTTTAAAAGAAAATCAAGAATGGATTTTCAATTAAACAAACAACATTTTTCATGAGTTTTGAAAATAGCATAAGTCTGTTCAACAATCTTAATATTAGACTCATTCTTAAAAGTAGATTGAATCCAACTAGTTTTGTAAATGACATTGGCATCAATCTTAAGAATACTCCATTTGTTGACATCAAAGCTGTCAAACTCTTCAACTAAGTAATTTTCCTCATTAATAATATCAAGGGGTAAACTAGATCTGGAGCTAACAAACGAATTGGATCTAAACATCCTATTCATTTTCAATCACACTAAAACCCTAAGGTCAACACTTATCATGTTTTCTCTCAGGTTTCTATAGCATTTCATAACACATTCCATAATCAACCACATACCACTCATGCCCTATACTCTAAGCGAGCCTTACTGTTTGGTGGTCAGAATTCACTTTACAAGTAGGGTGGTGCTAATAGTGACAAGAAATAGACACAATAGAGTAAATCGTGAAGATATGAAAATAGAAGATAAGAAATGAACAAAAATAGTAGAAATAATACGACTATCACCAGCCAAAAGGGGTGATAGTTTTAGGGTGTGTAAACCCCCCCGCACACTCTCTTTGAAAGAAATTGGAAAATCTGGAACCCACTTGAAAAACAAACTCACTTTTTAATGGTGGACTCAACGTTTTTTTTTAAATGAGTGCGTAAGACTTACATACACTAAGATTATATCGAGCATTACTTAATATATATATATATATAAACACAACACCGAGGGAGAAGACAACTTTCTGAATATTGCACATGCTCGGACTTATTTGAACCTACTCTTTGGGAAGGAAAATGATAAATAGTAATCCTTATTAAACTCTTATTCTATATGATAATTATCTATGAACTTTATTTGTTTTTAAAAAAACAAGAGATGATTCAATGATAATGGAAAGTTTCACATTTTCATTTCAAGATGAAAATGTAATATCAATATAATATATAACATTACTCTTCTTAGAATAACCGATATCAATTCCTCATGGTGGCTTCTTGAATCAATTTCCCCATGCTCAAAACAATTTATGTTACGTTGACAAGTGGCAAGGGTGGAACCACTAGGGTACGTTTGGGTACTGAGTTGATATCAGATGATTTGTGAATAATAATAATTTAATAATAAATAGTAGTAAAAGTAATAAAAAAATATTGATAAAATAATTTATAATAATGAATAATAGTGGAGTGATCTAAGAGGCTTGGGGGGCTTTGGCCCCCAAAATTTTCAGAATTGAATAAAAACTAAAATTTGAAAGGTTTTTTTTTTATTAGGCAGACAGTATAAAATTTAGTATTTGGCCACCCTAAATTTTATTTATTTATTTTTCATAACTTGGCCCCCTAACCAGATTTTCTGGTTCACCTATGACGAGCTGGGCCGGAATTTGTGCAACCTTCTCCTATTCCTATTTAATTACCCAAAATTTTTGGGATAAAATATGGGCTTAGAGCCCATTTATGCACATAATAACACATATAAGCTATTTTAATCTATCTTATAACTTTATTATAACTTTCTAATTAAAGAAGGATAGTGCTCATCTTAATTTCTAAAATTTTGAATTTTATTGTAAAGACCACCCTAATATGAGACCAATATCTAAAAAAAAACCCAACCCCTTTCTAATAAAACTACAAACAAACTAAAATGTTAATGAGCGCCTCAAACTCTACTCTACTCAAGTCCGGTTAATTTATCAGAACTATGATGATAGACCTTTTAAATGGGCCAAATTCTTATTTTGACCCACAGGCTATTTGCATAAGCCTTATTTAATTTTGTTGGACAGTTTCATTTGGGCTAAGCCTATATGATTTTACCATGAGATTTGGAAGCCCACATATTTCTTTTCTAGGGCCTTCTAATTTATGGGCATTAGCTATTGAACCAAACTATTAACTTATTAACTTTTCATTGGTTTTATTTTAAAATGATTTAATTTTCCTGCATTTTTGCAAATTCCAACATTTTCTAAACGGTGATGAATATACGATCTTGAGATGAAGCTTGGATTTAATCACAAACCGTCAACACTTGCTCTCTCGCAAAATCACGCACATGTTTCAACATTTGCTAACCTGTATCATTTTTTTAGAAATAATATTTGCAGTCTTAGGATAAATTTCACACATTCATTTAAAAAAAATAGATAAATTTAAGATCTACATAAAAAATTATTTCTTAAGATGGATGGTGGACCACACATTCTCTTCTGAAAAAATGAAGACATGCATATTTATAGGCCAGAATTTTGAGTTATTTTTTTCAAACTTATATATTCAAATTTTTATAAATTTTTGGGGTATCATCTTTCAATATTTTAGATTTTGGAGGCAAAATCCAGGACTGTAAAATAACCAAGAAGCTATTTTCCATATTTTTATGGAAAAACAACAATTTTAGATGGGAGTGAGAGAATTTTATATTTTTTGAGAACTTTGGTAGATTGTCAAGCCTTTTAGCAGTTAAAAAAGTTTTTCAATATGTACTTGTTAAATTTATTTCCTCAGGCCAAAAGGGGCAATGGCCCCCTCAGGTCTCTATGTAGGTCCCCCAACACCTTCACTAATAGAACTAGCACTCCATCTCATTGTCTCTGCTCTCTCCTGGACACTAGCAAGTCGAACCATCACAATACCTAGGGGTGCTACCTGTCCCATACGGGGCGGGGTAGCCCCCACCCCACCCCCGCATGGGTTGGGAGAAAATTTTCTCCCCTTCCCTTGCCCTCAGAGTGTAGGAGCGAGGTACCCTGTCCTAGACAACGGGGTGCGGGTGGGGGGTCAATCCATCCACCTCGGCCCCACCCCCTACTGGGCCTTTAGCCCATAAGCGATGGCCCAAAAATCGCTAAAATGGGCCTGAAATGGCCTAGAAATAGCTTCTGGGCCATTTTGGGCCCATAAAATTAGAAGTTAAAAAAGAAAAAAGTTAAAAAACTAGATTAAAAAAAAAGTTACATGAATAAAAATAATATATACATGATACAAATTTATTAATTTAGAGGCTAGAGCAAATGAAGTACTACTACATACTGTCAATCTACTACCTAATAAACTAATAATAACGACTAAGCTGTTATAAAATTGAAAGGCTAAACAATTACAAACATAAAAGTGTCCAAGGGACATTGTATCAGCATAACAAATCATTGAATACATAATTGAGATTTGAGGCTTGAGCACATATTCAAATTGCAGTGAAGGTAGACGTCGTCTGACTCTGAGTCGTCTCATGTGTTGCTACAACAATAAATACTAAAATCAATACCGATGAAATAGAAATGAATAAGAGAGAAGGGGGGTCGTCGTAAATAAACTTCTTTTCTCTCTAGTTTTTTGTCATTTTGCTAGGGTTGGTGTTTATTGGCCGCCGTTTGGCCGTGATGGTGGCTACTGGCTCCATGCCAGTCACGACGAGATCACTGGTTGACATAGTCTCGTCTTAGCCATTGCCTATGCCAAACGTAGTGGTGCCCATTCGAAAGGCAAAATTGATTGAAGGGGAGCTATGTTTCGTTTTTAACAAGGATGAGATCAATCGAACGGGGCTCCGTTTAGATTTTATGTAGTGCTATCTTTCCAATGACACCTTCCTTCTTTGGATATCATTTGGGGGTATATTAAAACTCGCTGGGGGGTCATTTCTATGCCAGTTGTTGGTGCCATGAGGAGGGCTCGTAATGTGTTGGTTCGGCTGACTAATGAAGCAGATTTTGTCACAGCAATGTCCAGGGAAGTTATGGATATTGCTAACGTACCTTATAAAATTTTTCATTCGACTTCTTCATTTAATGAATATGAGGAATCGACGTTAGCATCGGTGTGGATTTTTTGCCTGGGTTACAGCCGCACTTTTTCCATGAGTCTATGTTGAAGATTTTTGTTGGACCTTATGGGAGATATTTGAAAAGAGATAATGCAACTGCTTGCGTTCCAGGACCTGAAGGAGCCCAAATGTGTGTGGAGATGGATGTTTCTCTAGAGCACAGGAGCTATTTATGGATTAGTCCTCCAAATCAAGCAGGAAGCCATTTTCAAGAAGTTATTTTTGAAACTCTACCTGAGTTTTGTTTGACATGTCGTCTTCAAGGGCATTCGAATAATACATGTAGAAGGGAAAAGCTGCATGCAAGGAAGGATAAGGTTAAGGCTAAAGCAGTATCATCTCGAGCTGAGAAACATAAATAGGTGTGGAAATCAGTGAATAAACTGACTCAGGTGCAAAGCCAGAAAGTATAGGAGAACAAAAATGAGCACCCGATTTTTTATATGAGGCAGGATGGGGTGATGGTATCGTCTTTAGCAGTGGATGAACAAAATGTAACTCATCAGGAAAGCAAAACAAGATTATGTATGGAAGGAGAAGGGAACGAGTTGCTTGATAGGGATAGGGAAGTGGACGGGAATCCGAGTTTGATAACCACATCTGAGTTATAAAGGAAAGATCAAGGGGATGATATGTTTGAAGTAGAAGCAATGGTTTTGTTAGAAAAAATTGTAAATGCTAAATTAGAAAAAGTAGTTGATTTGGTGGTAGTCGATGAAACTGGTATGAAGAGTGTCCTGAGTGGTTATGAGCAAACAGGGGAACATACGTGTTTATCAGAATTGGTTCCATCTTCTGTACGTGAAATGAATGTATTGCATGACAGGATTCAGTGTGTGGAAGAGGATTTACCTGAAGACTTTTCTGAGTTGCATCGAGTAAAGGAGGGGAGGACCATGAGGATGGATGAGGAAAACATTAATATTCGGGCTGTGGACACTGAAGCGGGGTTAGACGTGAATGCCAATGTAGATATTGTTGGGCACAGTATAGAGCTAGAAGAATGTGAGCCTAAGGGTGTCGAAGGAATAGAAAAAATAGCAGTGGAGATAGATAAGGAAACTGAGATGCCTCTTGTCAAGTTAAAGAAAAAAAAGAAAGTTACAATGATTCCTCCGAGTATGACTACTCAGTCTTCCAAACAGATTTAAAACGTTAGACAACATTTTAGTGTCAAATGTTAGGGGGTTGGGTAGTTCATTTTTATAACTTCAGAAGCATATTGTGGAAACAAAACCAGATGTATTGGCTATAATGGAACTGTTTGTTGTGGACAGTCAAATTAAGAAGTGGGCAAGGAAATTGAAGTTTGATAGTTTCATATCTAACTATCGATAGGAAGGAAAATTATGGGTGTTTTGGCAGAAGGCAATATCCTTGCATATGCTGTCTTGTACAAAGCAGCAGATTTTTGGTGTTTACAAAAAGGGAGAGGAAGAGGTACTGTTATCTTTTATTTATGCAAGTTGTTTTCAAGCTGGGAGGGTTCATCTTGGGCAAGAACTGGAATCAGTTCAAAGACAGGATATCCCTTGGGTGGTTGGAGGTGATTTTAACGTCATCCGGTATGATCATGAGAAAATTGGAGGTCTCTTTAAACCTAAGGGTGTTAAAGATGATTTTAATAGATATATAATGAATTATGGTCTCATGGAGGTTTAAGAAGAAGGTTCAAAATATTTGTGGTGTAATGGGCAAGAAGGTGGTGGCCGAATTTGGGCAAAGTTAGATCGGATTATGGTCAATCAGGATTTCTTTCGGCAATTTCCCACTGCGAAAGTAATCATGTTGGCTAGAAAAACCTCCAATCATTGTCCATTTCATCTAAAAATTGCATCTGCTAGACGATTTTATGATCCAAGGCCATTTTCCTTCCAATTAATGTGGACTACGCATGCCCAGTTTCGAGATATAGTTGCGCAAAGCTAGAAGGAACCTACTAAATTTGCAGGATTATTAAACTTGGCTGCAAAGTTGAAACGTCTAAAGATTTCTTTGAAGGAATGGAATTAGAGGTCCTTTGGAAATATTTTTGATAACATTGTACGCTGGGAAGACCAGATCATACAGTTGGAAGGGAGGGTGATTGAGTCAGCAAACGCAGAGGACGAAAAACTCTTATAGGAAGCTCGTAAGGAGCTGCATGAGTGGTTCCACAGAGAAGAGATGTTCATGGCTCAAAAGGCTAAAGCAAAATGGTTTAAAGAAGGAGATGCAAATACTAAGTTTTTTCATGGCATATATAGAGAGAACGGCCAAATGCTTCAGACACCGATTGCTGTCCACGATGGTGCAGTGGATTTTTTCCAGAATTTGCTGCAATCGGAAGGCCATACTAGTGTTCAAGATGAAGTTTGAAAGTTGATTCATATGACTGTATCGGAGGAGGAGAATTATGAGCTTCTCAAGGTGCCATCTATGGAAGAAACGAAAGCAGCCATGAAGTCTATTCTGGACGATAGTAGTCCGGGGCCTGACTGATTTGGGGCCAGTTTTTTTAATTCATGCTAGGATATAGTGGGGAAGGATGTGCTCAAAGCAGCTACGGATTTTTTTTCAGATGCACCTTTAGGTCCGTAATATACTTCTACATTTTTTGTTCTTATTCCTAAAACAAATAGGCCAGATAGTTTTGCAAATTGTCGACCTATTAGTTTATGTTCGGTTATCTATAAGTGCTTTTCAAAGATTTTAGTCAAAAGAATTTGGCCATTATTACCTAGCCTTATTTCAGAAGAACAAGGTGCGTTTGTTAAAGGCCGTAGCATTTTTTAAAATGCTTTGTTGGCATAGGAAATGTTGCGTTGGTTAAACAAAAAAATCTAGGGGAGGAAACATTATGGTAAAATTGGATATGATGAAGGCGTATGACATATTGGAGTAGGGCTTCCTATGGAGGCTTTACATGCTTATGGGTTCTCAGACAAGTTTATTGGCCTTCTTAAAAATTATGTTTAGAATTGTAATTTTTCTGTAATGCTTAATGGAACGTATCGAGGGTATTTCCAATCATCTAGAGGGATTTGTCAGGGGGATCCTCTTTCTCCATACTTATTCATCCTAGCTGAGGAAGTATTCACAAGGATGATCAAGCAAGTTGTGGATGTCAAGAAAATCAAACCCATTTCCATTCCAAGAGTGAGTATGCAGGTATCCCATTTACTTTATGCAGATGATGTTGTTTTCTTTTTAAATGGGAGTCAAAAATTAGTGAAAGGGCTCATGGAGGTTATAGACTGTTATTCGAAGTGGTTGGGACAAAAGGTGAACAAGGATAAGTCGGCGATTTATTTTTCTAAGCACATGTCATGTATGAGGAAAAAAAAGTTACAACAGATCACTAGGTACGGTCTTGGAATTTTTCCTTGTAAATACCTATGAATTCCTATTGCTCCTTCTGTGATCAGTGTGTGTTGGTTGAGGAGTTATTATAAGGTACGTGTGAAGCTAGATGGCTGGAAAGGAATTCTTTTATCAGTGGGGGGACGCATAGTTATGCTACGACATGTATTATCAAGCTTACCTATTCACCCTATGTCGGTAATGGATGTCCCGAATATGGTAATTTGGAAGTTGAGGAAGCACGGAAGAGCACCGTAAAAAACATTGGGTATCTTGGTAGAAGGTTTCCAAACCAATTCTTGAGGGAGGTTTAGGCATTCGTGATTTATGGGAGGTCCAAAAGGCTGTCCGTGTGAAGTTGGCATGGACTGCATTATCTGGTAATTCCATGTGGACCAAATTTATGAGAAAAAAAATATTCTAAAAAATACCATCCATTTTAGGATACGGTTCACTGGAATGCTTCTCCATTATGGAAGTCAATCTCAGCTTGTTTTTCGGTGATCATAGAGCAATCAAATTGGCAGATAAATGAGGCAAAAATACTTTTCTGGTTGGAGAACTAGTCGAGTCTTGGCATTCTAGGCAAACAGATTAGTATAATACATCAACCAATATTGGTGCTGTGGGAAATGATCAATGATATAGAGTGGAATGAAGATGCACTCATAGAGATGCTAGGAGCAGAAAGACATATATACTCAAAGGTAAAGCTGGGCAGGATTGATATGGATGATAGAGTGTAGTGGAAGCCATTGACGGGAAATAATGTTACTGTGAAGTCTGGGTGGGAGCTGTGCCGATCTAAGTTTGTGGAAGTCAGGTTGGCAAAGTTTGTTTGGGACCCTATTATTCCTCTCAGAGTTTCTTTTGCATGTTGGAAAGGTCTACAAGGGGTGCTGAGTGTGGATACCAATGTACAACGTATAGGTATATCCTTATGTTCTCCTTGTGGGTGATGTGAGAAGCCTAAGATTGAAACACTCAATCATGTTTTGGGAGATGGGGAGTTTGCGTTGAAACTGTGGAGGAAGGCATCTAATATGCTAGAGGTTGAATTTGAGCAGCAGTATCATTGGAGGGATCGGTTGTGGTTTTGGATTTCTAGAGCCAAGCAGTCATCACAACTGGAGCATTTACGAGGCATTACGCCTGTGTTCATCATATGGGCTTTGTGGATTTGGCGTTGTAGGTTGCGAATGGAGGATAAACAAACGTCAGTTCAAGCTTATTGGGAGTAGATCCTTTTTTGGTTGAGAAACTTATCTATTAAAATGAAGAGGAAAAAAAGAGTTAATTGTGCTCATATTGATATTTTACAGAGATGTCATATTCCAATAGTTGAAGTTTATAGTCGTAGTCGTAGGCCTTAATTGTAAATTTTTATCATTGTTAGGTTTTCGACTAGTAAGGTTTTTTATTTTATTGTTTATGGTATTCCTCCGTCAAAAGTGAGGTTATTTATGAATAAAACTGGGGAGGGTCACTATTAAACATGTGGCCCTAACTCTTTAGGAAAAAAATTGAATATAAATAAATCAAAATATATTAAAATAAAAACAACAATTACAAGGTAGTCCAGATCCAAACAGATCACCACCCTCCTCCTCGTCGATCTCTTTAAAATCCAAAACATCCGGAACATGAATATCCTTTCTCATCATCTAACTCTATGTGCATATCAATGCCTCCACAGTTGAAGGAGACAACGAACTATAGAAAGGATCCAATATGCGCCCTTAAGTACTAAAGGCTGACTCTGAGGCAACGGTACTAATAGGGATGGCCAAGATGTAGCGGGCTATCTCAGAAAAGATGGGATATTTCTTTGCTGCCGCCTTCCACAATCCTAATATATTGAAACCATCATCATCTTGAATAAGATCCCCTAACAAATAGTTGTCTAACTCCAAAACCACCTCCGTAGATTGACGAACTAGTGTGGGATTTTGTGCCAGGGTCTTAGTGCACGCCAATCTACGCTTCTTTGTTGGCCCGTGTCTGGAGGAGGCATCGGGGTAGGTGTAGGTTTAGTGGATGCAGTAGCACCCTTAATTGCATTGAACTCATTATATAATTTAGCCAAGGTATCTCGGGCAATATCACCAATAAGATCAGCCCATGCCTGATCGTGCGCAAGTCCCATACCATATAACATGCCTGAAATTTTCAAGCGGAAATCAAGAATAACAGCAACATATAACAAAATATTTAGTCTAGTCAATTTTCCCAATACTTATCATATTTGACTCTCATGGTCAATGCCATCCCCCTCATCCTTATATTGGAACCCCTACACATGTCGTCTAATTCTTCTTTCACCGTATATATTTGTTGACAAAACTCATGGGATGTAGGGTACAAAGAACCAAATAACTTCAATGTGACATCGTGAAAAAACCCAAGAAAATTAACAAAAGTAGAAACTACTTCCCAATTATCATCATTAGGCTTTCCTAAGCCCCCATGCTTATGAAAGTATTTGACATATTGAATGTCTTTATCACCCAATAATTGAAAGACTGCCTTATATTCTTGGGCCGCCTCCAATATCAAGAAGGTTGAGTTCCATCTGGTAGGAACATCAGTACAAAAACCCTTCTTCGATGTTATGCCCACAATCTTCGTAGCAACTTTGAATTTCTCCAATCTAGAAGGAGAAGACCTCACAAATTTCATAGCCATTCTAACTCATGCAAGCGAGTCATCAACATCTTTCAACCCCTTAGTCACAATTATATTCAAGATATG
The DNA here is from genome assembly GCA_003123785.1 of Pterocarya stenoptera. Lineage (NCBI taxonomy): Eukaryota > Viridiplantae > Streptophyta > Magnoliopsida > Fagales > Juglandaceae > Pterocarya > Pterocarya stenoptera. The sequence goes on from QEOT01003093.1 coordinate 26,925, forward strand.
TTCAGCACATCTAACATGCAAATATTCATCACCCAAGAATGTCTTATTTGCCTCTCTAAGATAAGTTTTCAGATATCCTAAGGCAACATCATTAGACAAGGCATTATCAACCAAAACTATCAAAACCCGTGCCAACCCCTACTCCTTTATTGCGGCCACTAAGGCCTTCCCAATCGTCTCACTCTTGTGATTAGTTATTTAACAAAACTTAATGATCTTTTTGTGAAGAATCCAATCAGAATCAACAAAATGGATAGTCAAAAACATGTAATTCATATTTTGGACAGAAGTCCAAGTATCGATAGTGAGGCAAACTATCAAACCCGCCAATTGGCCCCTCAAAACATCTTTATCTTTTCTATACATCTTTTTAATATCATTTGCCACAGTGTGGCGAGAAGGAAGTGAAAATCAAGATTCCAATTCTTGGACAAGTTCGTGGAACCCTCTCCCCTCCACAAACTGAAAAGGTAGCTTGTCTATGATAACCATACTAAGTACCTTCCTTCTACACTCATCGGGATTATACTTTGTAAACTCCTTCAACGTTGGACCCTTACTACGCCCATGCCATTCTTTTAGTCTAATATCTAGTCTAGATTGACTCTTTTCTAGTAAGGATCTTAATATTGGACTCTTCTTGTATTGTTCCTCTAAATGAACCTTTAACTAGTATGTACCATGTTTCCTATAGTGACATCCATATATTTTCTCATAGTAATTATATTTAGCTTAGGGATTATTGGGGTCACCACCTTCTAGTTTGGTAAAGTGAGACCAAACTATGAAAATAGGTTTCTTGCCCTGTGTCAGTGTAGGCTTGCGGGTAGGGCAAGGTATACTCCCAGGGGTTGGAGTAGGCTCATTAGGGTTAGGTTTTGGGGCAGGGGTACTGGTAAGGGCAGGGGTACTGGTAGGGGTAGGAGAGCTATCACTGAAATCCTTTTGAGAAGACATTCCTGATTCCCCAACACAATAAAAAATTATAAATTAAACAAGACAAAGTGCAAAGCCAACACAAGACATAAAAAAAACGTAATAATGCACTGAACAATTAAAAAAAATGTTTTCTAGTTCTAACTTCTAAGAGTTTTAAACGAAAGAACAAAAGTTTAGCTAAAAGCCTAAATGTATTAAAAGAAACAAAAAATGGGTCATCAAAGATTCAAAACCATTCTTTTTCTATTAAAAAGAATCAAAGAACCCCTACCAATATTTAAGGGTTTCCATTGAAACCCTAACTTGATTTAGGGGTTTCAATTTAAACCCCTAAATTGGCATTTAAGAGGTTTCAATTGAAACCCCTAAATCAATTTAGGGTTGTTTTTAAAAAATGGCTCCAAGATAGGATCTTGCTTCTTGGAAGGGTTCGAGCCAATGGCTTGGTTTTACTACGTGGATCGCTACTATAGGGTGCAGTCAGACCCCCCTTCGTTGCATGCCAAGCTAAGAACCTTTGCCGAGTTGGTGTTTCAAATGCCTTAGGCGCTCCATGAGGTGTCTATCCCTTTCCGGCAACCTAAATGCGTTAAAGGTGAGTTTTTTGTGAAATATACAAAGGACGAATTGGATCGTTCTGCAATCCCTTTTCGGTTCTCTATGGTATTAAAGTTCTTAAGGCAAAGGCCATCCTTGGATCGCAGTAGAGGATTTATTCATAGCAAATGGGGCCTTTCGAACCAACTAGTAGTTTCCGCCATTCGCAAGTCTCGGAATGTATTTGTCAGATTTTCAAATGAAGTGG
>QEOT01003093.1:51876-67855 GCA_003123785.1 Pterocarya stenoptera
GGGCTAAAATAAGATATATACTAAAGTAAGGGATCACAGACCCTCTCTCTCTAAAAAAACTCGTCCGTTCGATTCCAGTTGGGGGAAAGGAAGCTTTGGCTCCTTCCCCTTCCTCTCCTCCCTCTCCAAGCCGACCCTTCGTCTCTGGTGTTTTTGGTTTGTTTTCAGGTTTTCGGCTGAATAAGGGACGTAGTCGTTGCGAGCTTCTCCGGTGACCATCGTTCTACACGCGCACCACTGGGTGAAGCCTCATTCGCTGATCTAGCGGGTGACCTGATTGGACACCAATCTGAAATGCGCGTTGCGTAGACGCGCGAGTTAAAGAAAATGTGTGGGCTTGTCAAACCATCGTGATTCATCTTCCATCGACATCATGTGTGGAAGCTCACGGCCCAGTGACTCTAGCAACGTCTAGACTGGCCGAAGGGCTCCTCCCTAGTGTGGCGAGTGTAAATGGGTTTTATTTTGGTTTTGTCGGTTTTGGTTTTGGTTTACTGGTTGTATTTACTATTTGGACGTTTTGCTTTAATTACTAATAAAAAGAAATAGGCTATTGGACACGTTGGTGTCCATAGCAGTGGAGTCCCGTTCTTCCTTTGGGAGGAGATGGAGTGATAAGACTCCTCCTATTAGGAAGGACGCAAGGTGATAGCATTTCTCTCCTTTTGGAGAGAAGTTGTCTAGTTTTGTTTTTATAGAACGTTATTCTCTCATAGAGAGAGTTTTTAGAAGTTAAGACAAAGTCCGTCACAAAAAAATTTAAGTACTGGGGTGCTACAGAGCATATGCGTAGGTTGGCTTGTAGTCAGGGTTCTTCCTTGTATTGATAAGTCACATTTGTAACTTCAGGATTCATTGAATGCAATGAAGTCTATTTCCATAAAAAAAAATTCTTAGCATTCTTAGAACTTAACATGAAGGAATTTATAGAACTTAACATTCTTAGAGCAATATTTGCAAACTTTCCCCTAAACTCTTCAAAAATTGAAAATATACCCCTAAACTTTCACCAATTGCATTTTGACCCCAAATTTCACAAAAATTTACAAACTTCAAGTATTTCTTGTTCAAAATCCATTTCGAACCTTAGAAATTTGTGAATCAATGAACAACCATAAGAAATTCACCAAAATTGAAACACAAATAACTGACTAAATGTGATTCAAGCCTAATAGCATATCAATAACCACTTAAACGAAAACTAACACTTACGCATGTCTAAATCAGAGCTTAATAACATGTGAACACCTTAGTTTCATATCATACATAATGAGATCTTCATCATATAGCATAACCAACAAAATTACAATAATAATCATCACAACCCGAGACATAGCATAATGTTCCTAGCTCTTCCTTTGCATATGAACACGAAGAACTTTAACAAATTACACACTCTAATCTTTAACATGCTAAGTACTCATTTCTTTATGGTATTATCCAAAGCTAAGTAAATGATCCATGATATCTTAAAGGTGAAACTTCAACCATATCATAACCCTAAAACCAAGATCATGCATTTCACTTAATCTTAAACATTGAACAAAATCCTTAAGTAACATGCTTATTGAAATATTCACGCATGATCATCATAACCAGGCTTTAGTTAAGTCTAGATCACAATATTATTAACTCATGTCATTACCATGTTTCACGATTAACACAAGCAAATAACTGGAAACCTCAAAGATTGCACCAAACTAAAGTCGTGATGCACAAGAAAACCAACTCTTGTGATACTATTGATGTATGTAACGGCCCAAAAGAAATTAGATAGATGAATTTCAATAGACCTTAAAAACATCATGAAATCTCAAAAGGATTCACAAATCGAGTGATGAATTAGATTTCAGTTTATCAGCTTAGTCGGATGTAAGTCTACTATAGTGACAAAGTTGTCTTTCTATTTATTTAAGGCACTTAGGAGAATAAGTTGGTGAAATGAATTGCACAATTAGCCTCAGATGAATATTTAAGATCTTACGGTGAAAAATTACATTTCAACTTTACAGATGAATAGTAGCTAAGAATGCCATTTTCTTTAATTAACGCACTTACGAGTTGAATTTGATGAAACATGGCAACTAGTTCAAAAAGTTGTCAAATCTCTATGTAGGACGTTCAAATCCACTTAGAATCATTAGGATTACTTTTTGGTTAGACACATGGCACAATCCTAGCTACTCATATGAATAGTGTTAGGACACTTGTCACATGGAGATTGAGTGTGATGAAATAAAGGGTAAATCAAGCCATGTGATCATGCCACCTATGACAAACACTATTCTAACTAACCCAAATACTATTTGGTCAACCAAAAGAGGGTTTCAACCCTAATGAGACCCAAAACCATTAAAATTCAACCAAAATCCTAAATCTCATGTGATGGCCGAAGCCCTAACCCCTAAACTTGGTTTCCAAACCCTAAACCACTCAATTTTGATTAAGTATTTTATCACTTGGTAAATCACTTTCTCAAGCAATTAACCCCTCAATTACACACTTATACAACCTTAACCACTTTCTTACATCTTGGTAATCTCATTTAATCGAGAAAAGTTTGTTTTGAACCAAGTAATAGCTAAAACCCAAACTAGACCCCAATTTAAGCACCATTTAGTTAGGCCTTTTTTAGTCTACGGAAAACTCCCACTTAGGCCAAGCTTCTAGGCCACGTTTCCCCACTCTTACAAACCCATACTTAGGGTTTCATTCCACCTCAAGTTTGACCACAAATAGTGGCTTGATGGCAAGCCAAAACTACCACTCACTAGCCCCCATCACTCGGCCTGATTGTATAAAATTTGCTGCCCTCTCTTCAACTAACTTTCCTCGACCTTTTCAACTAATCACCTCCCATCCAAAGGTCATTCATCCACCCACGATGTCAGCTCTCCTTATACCCCATGGCCCTCACCATTTCCGACCACACTTAGACACTTTTCAACCACTTTCCTAGAAAGAAACCGAAAGGGAGCTTGAGAGTGTTTTCTGGCAGTTCTTGCTCTAGCATTTCCAACCCTTTGTAAGTCAATTTCTATGACTCAGTATCTTCCACTTTTTTCTACTTTGAGTCTAGTTTACATGGGTATATCTTGGGAAATTTTTATGGATTTTTTATTGGTAAAAGTTGAGTTTCAAGATGCAAAGGTTTTGTTTTGATAGTTTTTGGTGTTATTTTGATGAAATAATGTGTGGATCTTGACTTGATGGAGTTTGTACTTTTTATATATACATGTTATTTTGTGAATCAAAGCATGATAGGTTTTTATAAAAGAGTTTTTCATGATTTCAAAGTGATAGAAACCATATGGCTCAAAATAGTTTCTATTTTAGAGTAGTTTGTTATTTTGGTTCTAGAAACTTGATCTAATGGCTTTGATCTTCGTACATGTTGTTCTTGAGGCTTTGATATATGTATTAAGATTTTATTTTTGGAGAATATTGATTTAGATCTTTGATGGAATGTTGTTATACATGCAAAGACTTTGGTTTAGACTCAAACTAGAGGCTTTCGAGTATGAGTTGTTGTTTGGATGAAATTCTTTCCAAGTCATGCTAGATTTAATGCTTAGATAAATTTAAACTTGAATGTGAGGTATATGGTCGTATTTCTTGAAGGTTTAGTGTATGAAAATCAAGGATCTAGGGAGTTTGTTTCAAGTCCAAAACATGTTATACTCGATTTCATGGTTGTTGTGCAAACCGATTGTGTAAGTGGTGATTTATGATTTTTGGTTATTTAGTCAAGCATGATATTATCTAAATTTTAATGATGAACATTTTAGGAGATTATTTATGGACTTTTGGAGTCCTTGGAGTTGACTTAAAAAATGTTAGACCAAGAACATCAAGGGTTGGCTATATTTCACCTAAACTTGGTGTTTTGGCATTTTCCTTGATGTAGTAAGTTTGAGTTTTCTTGAAATATGTGTATTGGTATTTTAGAATGATTTTAGAATCTAGGATGTGATTTTTTAAGTGTTGTAAAAAAGGGCTTAAGCATGTTAGTTTGATGGTTGCCAAGTTGCAACAAAATGTGATTTTTAGCCTAAGCATAATTCTGCCAATGAATGCAAATTTTGGTAACTTGGGAAGTTTATATGAAAATTTCTTATTTTAGGGGCAAAATTTTAATTTCTCACAAGTAGAAAGGTAACTTAAAATTTTAGCCACAAGTTAGTAAGCTTTATGTTTATAAGAGATTAATGAGATATTCTAACCTTAGAAATAGCTCATTTTAGTTCACAACTTTTTTCCCTTTGCTTACACTAAATCACTATAAGTTAGCTTCTAACTTACTCTCGATATTATTATGTGTGGTGGTAAGAAATCATTTCCATGCTTATTATAAATTGTCATAATATGCCATGTCATGTCATTTATTACAGTACTTGCTTATCTGTTACATGTTATGATATGCCATGTCATCTCTGTCACATGTTCATTTTGTTACATGTCATGATATGCCATGTCATCTATCACATGTTCATTTTTTTTACATGCCATGACATGTCACATGCATTGAGTATGTGAGTATGTCATGAAATATTTAAAATTCATTTGGAGTCTTTTGCTTTTATCACGATACTAAGTGCTAGGATGAGAAATTATCCTAGTAGAATTCATTTGTCCACACTAGAGTATTAAACTAGTTTATAGAATCCCCTAGGTTGACAAACTATCGTCAACAGGTTTCAAATGGACCTAAGTAACTGGTTTCCGAAACGAAGTCAGACACCCAACGCCGATGGTGCCAACTACACGTTTATCAACATTAAATCAGTTCCATTATAATGACACAGTTGAAGCAGATACCTGGAATGTGATGCAGTATCAGCAGGAGCACATGACCATTGGGGAGTCATGGAGCATCCACAGTTTCACATTCAATCAACTATGTATATGTTGAAAAATGTCTCATGTTCATGTCACGTTTCATATCAAGTTATGTTACATTCAGCTCAGTCAGTCATGTTATGTGTAACAGCCCGTTAGAAATTTATGTTATTCGACCAATCGCATAGGTTTTGGTCTGTCAGCAAAGTCGGAGTTACCATTCACTAACTATGCAATTTTAATTATTTGAGCCACCTAGAAGTTTCAGAATAGGATACGATCTGCACCATTAGCTTCGTTGAAATATTTAAGATTTCATGGCACAATAAAACCATTTTTAGTGTTTGGACGAAACGTCTGTTTAGAAAGGAGTTTTGTTTATTTCAAGGCACTTTGGAGTTGAATTGTAATAAAAAATTTGTACCCTAATATTTGTATGCATATTTAGAATTTTGCAGTGCAAAGTTTATTATCACTTTTTCTAGAATAAATAGTAACCTCGATAGTAGCACCAAGTGTAGTGTTTTCAAATTCATAGTGTGAAATGTCCAAATTAGGTTCGAAAACTTGTATTTGGATACTTGAAAAGTCTTGGCCACTTTGTGAAAAGGATTGGACACTTCGCACCAAGAGGAACCATGAGATAGAAATGTGAAGGAATTCATGCCACCTAAGCAAAACATTATTCCATCCAATCATCCCTTTTTTGCCAAACCAAAGAAGGTTTCAACCATAGTGAAACCCCAAATACTTGGAATTCAATTGAAACTCCAAAAGTTTGGTCGAAACCAAAACCCTAAATGGTTTCCCCAAACCCCAAACTTGATTCCAAACCCTAAATGGATATGATTCTATTATTGTGTTTAATTACTTGATTCAGACAAGCTTGGGGAGTGAGCTGAGATGAGAATTTGTGAATAGTGGTAAGATAGTTTGTGAATAGTAGTGAGATAGTTTGAGTTATTGTTTTATGAGATTTTGGGAAAAGGGAGAAAAAAGTGTAATAAAAAATATTATAAGGTTAAAATATATTAGAATATAGTTTTTTAATATAATTTTTTGTGATGACCCAAACTTGCATAAGCATGGCCCATAGATTTTATGCTTAGTAGTCATGACTTCTTTGGGAGCTCTAGCTATTTTAGAAAGCTTTAAAATCTTTGAAATGATAACTTGAGCCCAAAAGAGGACTAACCCAAGAATGCCTTGTGAGATTTAGCCTTATTTAGAAACCTAGGCCCATTGGCTTTAAGCCCATAACCTAGATTTTAGTCACAAGTACCATGTGGCATGAAGGGGCTACATTATGAATCTAGACCTGATAATGGATTAAGGAGGAAAGAGAAGTGTAGGAAAATACTAAGGAATGGCCTACATGCCTACCCTAGAGAATTTGCCACTTGTCACTATGTTAAAAACCTTTTAGATGAATTAAGGGACAACAGGAACCTAGGAAGACTAAGAGATTTCCGGCTAGATCATTTTCCCACATGTTTAGACCCTATGTCAAGCCCAATTCGAGTTCTAAGGAAGATATCTTGGGAAAGGAAGCTTAAGAAAGTGAAATGGAGCTTTTCTAGGATATTTGCATGGGAAACCGAAGGGAGGTTTATAGGATTTCGAATTGTAGTCAGATTTTGCCAAGTGTCAAGCATGCATGGAACTTCTAGAAAGACATGTGAAGAGACATTTGTATTGGAGGACAAAAATACCCTTAAGAATTCGGCTAGCACACTCTCAAGCAATTTGTTTACTTGCCACTTGTCATCTAGGCTATTTTGGACCAATGGAACATAAAAGGTCACCTAAAGAATGAGCACTTGGAAGATGAAGCATCATCTTGCGAAAAGAATAAGGAGGGGGACGGCTAAGCTATGGCACATGTCAAATGCCACTTGTCATCCATGCCAAAGGTTACTTGTTTGGGAAAAGGAAGATTCATATGATATTTTACCATGCTACCCTTTAAAGAAAGACTCATTTGTTTGAATAAAGGAAGGACATCAAAGGAAAGGAAGAGGAATTCGGCCAAGGGAGAGGAACCCTACACGTCAACCCCAAGATGTCCCTTCCCAATGCAATCCAAGTGGAGAATTCCAAGAGGCTTTTCGGCTAAAGTGAAGGAGGAAGAAAACCTATGCCATTTGTCTTGCTTGCAATGGATTTCAACCACCAATGAGGGAATAAGGAGTCTTCTATATAAAGAGGGAAAGACCACACGCCCAAGGGCTTTTCTTTTTTCCAATTTCGGATTCTTCATGCTCTCACTCTCTCCACACAACTCTCTCATATTCTCTTGAAGATTCCCTCACTTTCTTGTATTTTCTTTCCAACCAAACAAAAGGATTTCTTATTTCAATGGGAGATTTCAGCACACTAAGTCTAGAAAAGGTAAGAATCTATTTTTCCTTCTAAGTTTCACACACGCATCACTTGCTCAACCCAAAAATGAGATTCAAATCTCATTTGGACTATGAGTATGATAGAACATCCACACTTTCTTGTGATTTCTTGAAAATGACTTAAAGTTCTTAAGAAACCTTTGAAGCCGAGTGGAGAGAATAGTTCATCCTCCATGTTTTTCGGCCAGCACATGTATCTTTGCTTATCTTAGGGTTTTGTTTTACCTTGTGAGCAAAATGAAGAAGTTTTTACTCAAAAACCCTAGAAACCGAATGGATTATGGCCAAGTATTTCCCTAGAAATCCACACACACACTCAATAACATGAAATAAGGTTTTTAGTTACTCTTTCTAATATAGAATGTTCGGATTTATAGCTTGCTAGTATTTCTTTACTCAGATTTTTGTAAGTATACACTCAACTTACTCTTGGTTAATACTTGTATATGATTCTGTAAATCTTTTCATTGCCATGTTTACTTTGTTTGCTATTTCTTGATTGTTTGTATAAATATGTTAATATAGTCTTGTATGAATCTATGGAAGGAACTATATGCTTGAAATTTGTGATGAAAATGCCACGAAATACTCTCACATGTTTTAGTTTTCACTTGTTTAAGAATGATGGATTATGAATCATGATGTTTCGTCCATACCATATCTTGAATGATTCGGGTCTTAGTCAAATGTTATGATTTCATGCTTTGTTTTATGAAGCTTTGATTTCTATGTTATATGCTTGAAGATTGGAACATGTTTAAGTGATGAATCTCATGATTTTTACCCCTAAGTGTTTCGGCCTAAGCATGTTCCCATGGTTTCATGAATGTGTTTGGATGTTTCATGTGTTTCATGTAATCATGCTATGAATTGAACATGTTATACTTGGTTATTTCATGCATGACATTTCATATGTCACAAGTCAAGTAAGTACGTATGTCTTAAGTTCCATGTCACATGCATTTGGGGAAAATGTTTTCAAAGAAAAGTGCTTCTTTTTAAAGAAAAGAGTCTAAATGGTTTATCACGACCCCAAGTGTTAGGATGAGGGATTGTCCTTGTGGAACTCCTTTGTCCACTCTGAAGTACTTAAAAATGGAGTGGTAACCCTTGGGTCATGAAGAATAGTCGACGAACCTCGAATGGATTCTTTTTAAAGAATGCCAGAGCGAGGAAGCACCTAACACTAGTAGGTGCATAATGTATGTAATTCGACGAAGTAAGGTCAAGTTATTATGATTCTCTATGTATCTCGAACTGTAGGGATGGTGGTAGAGTCCCACCTGTGATTCCCGCCTACAAATCGTTAATGGTACGATAACTAGCAAGAACAAACGGTGCAAGAAGAGGAGTCGTGTTGTGCCCACCCTATGAATAAGAATAAAAGCTCATAAGATAAGGATTGCTCGATGCAAATCTTGTGATATGTTCTGATAAGAAAAGTTTTTATTAAGAATCGACATGAAAAGGAAAGTTAAGGAAAGCTTTTTGAAAATGTCAAAGTTTCTATTCAAGTCTTTTGAAAATGGTCAAATGCATATGTCAAGTTTCTGTTTAAGTCAAGTACATGTCCATGCACGCATTTCATGATATACCTCTTGTATGCTTGCATTAACTATTGTATGTTGTGTGATTACTTGCTGAGATTTCTCAAAATCTCATTGGTAGTTTACACTACCATTTCCCAACCAGAATGGTAAAAGTTCTTACAGGTATAGAGGACGACACCTATAACGAAGAGGAAGAGAATGGCACCTCCTCCCCTAGAGAGGATTGTGCCTAAGATGGCCATTAGTCGGCCTGAGCCCTCCATCCTGGAGAGACTCGAGACTATTGACCGAGAGATCACTAGAATATTGGAGTCTATTAAGGAGTTCTAACGGCAAACAACCGGAACAAGATAAGACCTTAGAGAAGCGGTCAAAACTCGAACCCCAATGACAGAAACAGAAACTTAGCTTTTTGTGAAAAGAACCTATGGTTTTTAGACCTTAGCTCTTGAGAAACAATATTTTGAGAAGGTCCCGTGTTTTGGGAAACAAAACTTTATTACATGCTATTTTGGGATATTTTATCTTATGATGCAGTTTATGGTCATGGACAAAGTGCTAATGTTTTATAGTATGGTACAATGTACTTTGTAATTTTTGTTTGCGTTGCTTAGAACATCTGACCTTTATTATTTTCCGCTGCAACGATATTGCATACTGCTAGTGTACTTAGATGCATAGAATATTATTTGTCATGTATGAGGGGTATGTAGCCTTGTGTTACATGTCCCAGCATTTGAGCCACCGTCCAATCCCAAGCGGGGGCTGGGGGCACCAAATTTTTGTTTGGGGATTTGAAAAAGTTGAATTGTTTTTTATTTTTTGTTTGAAAATTTCGGAAAGTTGTAATTATTAGTTTGAAAAAGTTGTAATGATTAATTCGAAAGTATTTTTCTTTGTGTGATGTTTGGGAAGGAGATGGGATGAGATGAGAATTTTGGGATGGAAACTTCCACATACATGCTAATAATCCCTGAAATTCATATTATGACATCATTATTCAACCATTTTAACCTTGACAATACCATGGGCTGGTTTGCCCCTTATTTTGGTCAAAACCACCATCACTCAAGTGGCACTCAAGCCTATCTTCACCCCTTAGATTTTTTGAGAGGCATTCAGACCATCCCCCTTTCATTTCAACCCTTTTCCCACACATTTCTCGGAGATAAACTTAGAACCTCTCTCGGACAGCTTTCCTGATCCATATTGCTTGCCCTTGTTCAAGCCTCTATAGGCATTTTTGCACAAAGCTACCTCCACATAAGTTGTTCCTCTTAGAGTCTAGTTTCTGTGGGTATCTTTTGGGAATTTTCACGGTCATTTGATTGGTAAAAAGTGGTGTTAACCATGGAAAGGTCGCTCTAGGCTATAAACTGGACAGTGCTTGATTTTTTGTAGTTTTTGACCAAGCTATTGGAAAGTTCTTGGTCCGGAATTTTTATAGAGTGTAGTTAACATGTTTATATGAACTGTTTATGAGGATTTGTTGCATTGTATAAGCTTTTGATGAAAGTTCTTCTTGGATCAAAAAAGTTGAAAACTGGAAAGAGAAAATAGTTTATGTTTTATAAAAGTTTGGATCTTTTGTGGTTTAGTCATGCTTGAATGACTTTTATATTTTTATTTGATAATCATAAGTCTTTCATCTACATGTTAGGATGTTATTTTGATGATTCTTGGTGTTACTTTTTAAAGATATGATTTTTATGCATTCGGATACTCAGTTAAGCCAAAGATGTAAGGTTTTCGGCTAGATCCATGTTTTAGTTTAATTTTGGTCATATGATTTTAATTTTAATGCTTTCATCTACTTTAGGAAATGTTTTTAAACCATATGATGTTGATATTTTGTGATTTGGTATCATGGTATGTCATGGATCAAGTGGTTTGATCAAAACCAAACTTTGAGAAAATCTGTTTTTGAGTTTAAGTGTTGAAGCCGAATGTTTGGTGATGGATTTGTGATTTTTGGTGATTTTTACCTCATGATTCAAAAGATGATATTTCTTATAAGTATGTTAGGAATATATTGGAAGTTATTTTTGAACTTTAGAGTTCTTGGAAATGTTTTAAAAGGAGATCAAACCTTGTGAATCAAAGAATATGTTTTAGTTAAAAAGTTTGGATCTTTTTACTAAAAGGTTTTGTGTTTTTTCTTTTTCTGGTTGTTTCAAGCATACTTCTAAGCATAGGATATGGGGATCTATGTTGTAATATTTTGGTTTAAGCATAAGTTTTGAAGTTGGATAGAATTGCAACAAAAACCAAGAGAAATGGCATATGGATGTTTCGTCCATAGTGTGTTTTTTAAGGTTATGATTTGTTTTAAAATTTTCTAATTAGATATTTGAGTTTAGGACAAAATTTCTATGAGTAGTGAAAATTTTGGAGTTAGGATGTGAAATCCTTAAGTTAGGGGTAAAATAGTCATTTTCCCACATGTAAATGGTAAAATGATAATTTTACTTTAAGTTAGCATTTTTCATGTTTCTAAATTATTAGTGATTAAGTTTTTAACATTTAGAATCCCTACTTATAGTTTTTCATGTTTCATGTTTTTCCTCGTAAATGCAACAATCACTGTAATTTAGCTTCTAACTTACTGTTAGATTACTATGTATGTATGATGAGTAAGGGAACAATTGTTTATGTACTTATGTTATCCAATATGCTATGCTATGTCATGTCACTATACGTATGACTGTTACACATATTATATTCTATCACAACATGTTTATCTGTTACACTATATATATTCTGTCACAAAATATTTGTCTGTTATATTGTATATCTTCTCTCACGTAATATTATATGTTATATGTTATGTCATGTCACGTAATATTATCTGTTACATGTTATGCCATGTCACGTAATATTTTCTGTTACATGTTATGACATGTCACGTAATGTTATCTGTTATATATTATGGCACGTTACGTATTGTATGTCTGTTTCATGTTACGTCAAGTCATGAATCTCACGTAAATGTCACATTACTTTATATCAAGATATATGTCCTTTTGCGTATCTTTAAAACAGTTTTTCAAGTCAAGTCAAGTCGGCTTTACATTTATCACGACCCTAAGTACTAGGATGGGGAAATATCTAAGTGGAATTCATTTGTTCATGCTAGAGTGTCTAAATTAGGTTGAAATTCTCAAGGTTGACAAGGTAAAGATCAATAGGCTACAAATGGGGTCTAATTAACTGGTCACTGGAGCGAAGTCAGGTACTAACGCCGATGGTACCACCCACATTTTAATTTCATGTTATACATACTCATGTTGGTGAAAATACCTAACACGGGATACGTACATCACATGTTCCACAACAGGTGTAGATATCTGTAAACTGGCACGTAGGTTAACACACTCACAACTGGTGTAGGTACCTAGGTTGTGATGTCGTAATCGGTAGGACACGCGGATTAAGGGAAGCTCCCATATGTTCATGCTTATTAATCATGTTTAATTATTAAATAAGATTTCATGTCCATGTATTTCAAGTTCAAGCTCATGTTATTCAAATTCATGTTCATGTTACGTTAAGTTCAAGTTGATGTTATTCAAGCTCAAGTACACATTTATTCATGTTCAAGTCAATCAACATTCAAGTTCATGTCACATCAAGTTTCAAGTTCAATCATGTTCAGTTCAAGTTATGCCGGTTCATGCCATGATATATTAAGTCACGTCATGCTTATTTATGAATATGATTATTCATTCATGCCTTTACTGTCATGCGTAATTGTATGTTAAGTTTCATGTTAACTTACTGAGATTTGTACTTAAATCTCACCATGATAGTCCCAACTATTATTCTCCTAGAATGGAAAATGATGTGCCAAGATCAAGAACTACAATGGACTCTGATTGACTTGAGATGATCGATTAGGTGACTCAAACATGATGCGAAGCTCGTAGCCTCCATGATCAGATTTATAGATAGTATTTTGGCATCTTTAGTCGAGTTACGCGAGTTATCCAACGGACTATCCCGGTAGTTGTTTTATGCATGTACTTATAGAGCTATGTCTCCCATACTTTTGAGATTACAGATGGTTTGGATTTGTGCTGTAATCATGGATATGTATCACTTTCATGTTTATGTAATATGGTTCTAAGTTATTTTGGGATGCTTGGTGCATAGTATTGCTCAAAAAAAAAAAAATTATTCCCTGCGAATATTACATATTGCTAGATGCTTGCTAGGTGTATTGTATCTTTAATTGTCATGAAAGGGGGCAGGTAAGCTTGTGTTGTATGTTTCGACGCTTCAAATATTCATCCGATCCCAAGCAGAATCTGGGGGCATCAAATTATTTCCATGTGCAGTCTCGTTATTTTCCAGTAGAGTACATGTCATGATATTTTCTAGTCATGTCACGTATGTTCCAATTCATGTCATGACGCATACATGTTATTTTATTGTCATGAATGCATATGTATACTGTTTGTAGCTTAGTAGCTTACTTGTTGAGATTTGTAAATAAATTTTACTTGGTAGTCCTAACTACCATTCTCCCCGAAATGGTAGACGATGTATTAGGATTTGGAGAACCCACGCATGGCATACTGGATGAGGTCGAATAGACCACAAAGCGTTGACGAGGACTTAATAACATAAGTTATCCACATTTTAGATGTGATTTTGGATATCATAGCCGAGCTTCGTGAGTGACTAAGCATTTGTAACACCCCTCCTAATTATCCATTAGGATTAACCCTTAATCTCCCTTAGAATAAGCTTATAATATTATATTATACTTTAGGCTTTTATATATTTTTTTTTACCATGAGAATTATTATTCTAATTTTATTAGTATTCTATATTTTTTTTCTCTTTGGGAGTTAGTTAGGGTCATTTGACCAATTAAACTATAGCACTTACTGTCAATAGTGGTTAAGCTTAAGGCTTAAACTTGAGCAGTTTAGTAAACAAGCCCATTAGTGCTTCACTTAAGGCCCTTAAAATTTTAGAATGTTATGGGCCAAGACTTAGAAGCCTTGAACCAAGCCTTAGAAGAGTTTAAGACCTCGTTTGATTACACAGATCAGATTAGATGTTTTGTTGAAAATTGAATAAAATATTATTATAATATTATATTTGTTTTGAGATTTGAAAAAGTTTAATTGTTTATTTTATTTTGTGTGGGAGTTTGAAAAAGTTGTAATGATTATATGAGATGAGATAGTTTGGTTTTGTATAACCAAACCAACCTGTCTTTGTGGGCTAGCGTTAGAAAGGCTTGGCCTAAGTGTGAGGAAGGCATAAGGCCTTTTGGGCCTAACTTGGTGTTCGCATTGACCCATTTCCCATTTATGATGAGACAAGCCTTTCAAGCCCCATTGTTGTGGATCTTTGAGACCTTTCATGACCTTTTAAAATCTAGACCCAAGGACATATCATTGCCCAAAACCAGTCGCCACAGCCCATGCCAATTCCATCTTATTTTTAGTTCCAATCACACCTCATAACATCCCTTTAGTACCATACCAAGCTTTAGACAAAATGGCTCCAAGGAACTAAGCCAAAGAAGCCAATCAATTCCAATTGGAGGACTAGTTGAAGCCAAACCGAGTGGCTTGTGTTTGGTTGCACTTCTGCACATGGCTGAGCCACCACCACACTCCACCTCCCTTTCCCACCAATCCCTAGTAAACTCTCAAATCACTCATGAACTATTTTGTCATTTTATTCCCCATGTGCGCCCCCAACTTTCATGTACGAACACACGGAAATCGAGACGCCAAGATGATGACGACACGGTCACGCACCCCATCGATATGTGCTGAGTGTGTGCAATGCAACATGTGTACAATAAACAATATGCAGCGGAAAAGTTAAGTCAAATAACTAAGTACCAAACTTTAATACAATACAAAAGTACTAAAAATCTACATGTCAACATAATACGATTTTTGCTTATAAATCAACATCAAATTAAATAAAATACAATAAGTATAAGTGAAGGAAAATCTTCAAATACAAACATAGCCAATGTCCCTACTCCTCAAGCGGAACCTTATCCTCGAGCTCAGTCTCCTCAAAACCTACATCAAAATCTACAGTACCAAAAGATGGTACCGTAGGTAAGTAAAATTCAAAATGCTCCAAGAAAATAAATATATTAAAACAACTAACGCTATGCATGCACATGATGACCCAAGCGTAAAACTCGAGAAAAACACAATTTCTCGAAAATCATAATTTTTCCCACACACGCCAAAAATTATCATTTGGCACAAAATAACAATCCAGGAATAATTACATTAATTTCAATTTTAACCATATGCACCATGACCTCCCCTAGGAACCATCCACATACTCTGGCTCTCATCGTCACCCCACGGGTAACGACCGTGCAAGTGATACACGAGTGATGCCCAGTTCTGCACCCACCGTGTACATAGCCAGGCATCCTCTGACCCCCGCTAGCCCAAGGAGTCATGGAGTCGGATCGAGAGCGCTACCATCCTATCCAAGTCCCGAGCAACAGCCCCAGGGGATGACACTCAGTATATTCCACTCCCGAGTGTCCAGAGGAGCTCCACCGAGATAATACTCCATCTCGGCTTGGGGGTGATACACACGCACCTGAAAAACCTGAAACACGGTTTCTCAAAACACACACCCACGCATGCATGCACAATGCCATGAAATCAACCAATTACCAACAACCAATAGTTATCAGTACAACCAGATAACCAAAACACAGTTTATAAAACAGGTTAGTGCAAAAATATATTAAAGTCTTAAAAGTCTTTTGGAGAAATACTTACAGTGCTTGCTAATAATTTAGGAGGATCACAGAGGAGCTGGAAGCACCAAAACAGCAACTCCACAGTGTAAAAACATTGTGGCCAAAATACACAGTATACCCAAATTTACACGAGATCAAACGAAGACTAGGGAATGGTAGGGTAGGGCCTATGGAGGGTGGTGAAGCTAATGGAAGCAACAGTTGGCTGTGGGTGGCGGCCGAAACGGCGGTTGAAAGCTAAAAAACTCCAAATGGAGATGAGCTCGTGGAGATGGCTCCGGCGACGGATCGGAGCTGGAATTGGGTGGGTTAGGACAGCAAGGTGCCGATGATGAAGTGGTGAAGAAATGGTGGCCAATGGTGGCCGGACAACGGCGGAACGACGTGAAGACCGCCGTGGGTTCGAACAAGCCTTGGAGGCT
>QEOT01003094.1:0-27313 GCA_003123785.1 Pterocarya stenoptera
TGTAGTGGTGTTGGTACTGAGATTGGCAATGAGGTTTCTTTTCCAAGATATTCAAGTGTTGAGCCTCAATATGGCTCAAGGGGCCGAGTCAATGGAATTTTGGGTCATGAAGATGAAAAGATGCAGCTGAGGGAGTCTGGGTCCCCTTCTAAAGGAATTGGCGAGGGAAATACTTATTATGATGATGAAAAGGTCGAGGTTTATAGAAGCAAGTTAAGCATTCGGGGAAACTCGTCCTCTCAAAGCATAGGGGACCATGAGGAAATTCGTACTAGGAGCAGATCTAGGTCAATTTATCATGCTAGGGAGAGATCTCGTTCCCGTAGCATAAGAGAAGAGGAGGCCCATTCAAACATAGGACGTTACTACGAGCATGGTGCCTCATTATCTACTGATAAAGGTAAGTTTGTGTATGCCTCTGATGATGAGAGGACGGCTCGGCAAAGTAAGGACAGACGGCATTATAGTAGAGATGTAGTCAGGGATGTGGAAAGGGAACATAGTCCTAGTTACAATAGGTATATTGGAGAGGACAGGCTTTGGAGTCGGGGTACACAAGGGAGAGAGAGGAGTAGGGATAGGGAGATGCACAGGGAGTTGAGGAAGGAAAAGGAACGGGAGAGGATCAGAAACAGTGAGATGGATAGGGCTCAAAGGAGGGAGAAAGAATGGGAAAGGAGTAGGGATAGGGATAGGGATAGGGAAAGGCGGATAGAACGAGATAGAAGCAGGGAAAGAGAGGTGGACAGGGATAGAAGGGAGAAGGAAAGGGAAAATACCAAAGACATGGAGGTAGATAGATACGGGAAAAGGGAGATGGAAAGGGATAGGAGCAAAGCTAGTGAAAGAGAGAGAGTTAAGGACACAGAAAGGGAGAAGGATAGGGACAAAGTTTGGAAGGAGAGGGAGAACGATAGGGAGAGGCAAAATGACAGAAATAGGAATAAGGATAGGAGCATTATGAGGTATAAGGAGAAGTATGAATATCTTGAGGATGGCTATGAGAATGGAGATAGATATAAACATTCTAGACACTCGATACATGACGAAAAGTATTACGACCAGGAAAAAACAAAAAAAGTGCATTCAGTTCCTGGTTCTAGGAGTAATTCATTGGAAGGAAATAGAGACAAACTGAAAAGGTACTCGTTTTTGTCTATTCTAGCCAAGTCAAGCCTCCTCCCAAAAAGAATATTGATGCACCTGTTTCGATTATTGGATGCAGAGATGATGATGAACAAGGAGACTATGAAGAAGGGATTGCGTTGCATGTTGGTGAGCAGGAAGAGGAGGATCTCAACAGAATCAAGGAGGAGAGTAGAAGGCGACGACAAGCCATCCTTGAAAAATATAAGAGTCAACCACGATCAGAAGATATAGAGAAAGGTACTTTGATTTTCTTTTTAGTATCGAATTAACATTTCATTTTTCTATTTTGTTACACCTGAAGCTTAGATATAGGATATTGACAAGTCATGAGAGCTTTGCTTGGATCAATATCAATTAAAGGTTGATATTGTTTATTGGACTTATGCTTGTTCAACTTAATGGATCTTTTTTTTTTTTTGATCAGTTGATGGGAAGAGGTATATGTAATCATTTAATTTATATTCTAACATTCTACATCATGTGTCTGCTAGACATTAAGTGGATTCAACATGTGGAATATTTGATTGAAACGAGGGTGAAGTGTTGGAATTAGTGTTTGAACTTAGAGCTTTGCTCTAATATTGTGGAGGTAAATTTAATAATTTTTAGATTATATTTTAACACTTGAAATTTCTAAGATTCAGAGAAGATGATGGATGAGCTTACATTTATAATGCTAGGAATCTTTTTGGTTGCATGTCAGCCCAGAATAGTCTTCGCCTTTCAAATTATCTTTATTTTTTGTCTCCAGGTTTTCCCTCTTCTTTCTAGTTGGGTGCTCTCTCTTGTATTCACCATGTGTACTTGGGTTGCCCCTTTGCATTTTTTAATTAAATTTAAGTGATAAAAATTTGGTGCTCCTTAATACCACCAGAAATTGAACTATCATTGGTCTGGTTAGTTTTGGTTTTTTTCTCCGTGCTGGTATTGGACTATTCTCACTTTTATGATTGTCATTTTTGGAGTCCAAGATTTCCAGAAAAGAGTTAATGAAAACCCTGTTTAGATTTATTTTGAACAAGTAACAAATCCAGGAAAATTTTGGTTTATAAACATCCCTAGCATATTCCTTGATATTTTTTGCTAAATGAAATATTTACTATGTGGTGTACATTGTGTTACTTCCTAAGTGCAAACATAATTTTTGTTGGCTAGATAAGGAGCCTGCACATGATCCTGATCAATCAGTAGCTGCTACTGATGTTCCAGAAGTTGGTGATGGTAGGAGTGATGGGTTAGATGTCCATGTCACTGAACCATCATTTTCTGTTGGGAAATCACCTCCAAATGGGGTTGCTGCTTTGGAGAAGACTACTGGTGCTGCGGGGCTTGGAGAGGGCACTCCGAAGGTATCTTCATTTTCTCTGAAATAATTTATATATCTCTATGAAACTTACTGTGATCTATGAATACAAGGATAATATTCGCATCCATCTTTTTTTGGGATGTATATTTTTATGACATCTCCTCAACATGGTATTAATATAGTGGAAAAATCTTAGGGGTTGGCTCAAGTGGTAAAGGCCTTGGGCTTGGGGGTATGCTCCCCCAGGTCTAAGGTTCAAATCCCCTTGGGTGCAAACAATCTCTAGCGGCCACTCCCTGGTGAAAAGCCAGCGATTTATTTAGTTCCGTGTAGGGAAACTTCCGAGGGTGTGGTGCACGGGACTGGGGTTTACTCTGCAGTGGTGGGTTTGAAGGGCCCTACCTTGGAGAGGTTCCTCAACATTAAAAAAAAAAAAAAAAAAAATCTTGTATGCTTTTGACAATTTGGTTTTCTCTTGAACATTGGAAAAATTTGAAATTTCACTTTTAGGGGGTTGGCTAAATTAATATGCTTTTTCTTCCTGTTAATTTGTGCAGAGTGAGAGGTCAGATGACAAGTTCTGTGATGATATTTTTGGTGAGACACCAACAGGAGTTCGCAAATTGGTAAGTTTCATCATGGTTATGTATACCTTATCTGATAACTTATAAAAAAAAAAAAAATGTATACCTTATCTGACAATGTATATTGTGCCTCGCTGCAGCTCATTTGGTTGGATAGTTGGGAGTGTAGTTAAGTAATGTTCTTTTTTGGATCCTTGCTTTATTTTTTGGATAGTTGGGAACAATGTCCCAACTAATCCTGGGGGTGCATAGGCCCTCGGCAAGGAGTTTCCCGCAAGTGCACCTCGGGTAATTCAAGGGAAAAATCCCCCAGTCTGATGACCTCTAGAGATTGTGTGCACCCAAAGGGTTTTGAACCTTAGACCTGGGGGGAACCCCAAGTCCAATGCCTTTACCACTTGAGTCAACCCCCAGGGTTTTTTTTTTCCTTATTATATATGCATGTTATTGGTTCAAATTGCTGTTAAGGGCCTTGGAGGATATTGTGGTCTGCATAGAGAATGAATAAATCTAGCAATTTGTTTACATTTTAAATTTTACTTTGTGCCTGTTCTGTTTCATGATTTATTTTTCGTGCAAGTCAAATATTATTTTAATGATCACAGTTATTTGTTTACCTGATTGATCTTCTTATCTGTGTAATATAACATGTTTTTTGCCTTTCTGTTTCATGAATTTTTTTTGTGGACACGCTGAATATTATTCTAATGATCACATTTATTTGTTTACCTGATTGATCTTCTCATTTTTGTAATATAACAGGAATAGTACTTCTATTTATATATATGTTATTTTTTTAGACCTGATTAACACAATCAATTTCCTTTCTGTTATGCTTCTCGAGCAGTGAGACAATATGAGTATCAATATTAATCATTTATGTCTATTTCCACACTAAGTTTTGTTCTATGCAGTGCAAAGGAGATGGTTTACAAATTGAAAGGAGTGGTCTTCGTGACAATTGGGATGACGCAGAGGGTTATTATGGTAAATATCTTTTTCAAAGTATTAAGTGAATCTATGGTCATATTTCCCATTTCATTGTGTTTCCTTTGTTGTTTTTGCCCGAGACATTTTGTGCATTGTTATATGATTGTGCGGGCTCATCCACCACTTTTTTGGTTTAAGTTTAAATTTTGTGAAGATCAGAACTCATACAGCATCAGTATTGGATTAATTGCTTTGTTTTACCCTCCTACTGAGCAACATTTCGGAAGTGGACTGACTAAGAGAACAGCCTTTTACTTATCCATCTTAGAAGAAAATTTTTTAAAACCTTTCGAAGTAATTTGTGTTGTAGTTGTATGTATATATATATATATGCACTAAGGCCCTTTCCATATCCAGGCTACCGGTTTGGTGAAATACTTGATGGCCGATATGAAGTTACTGCTGCTCATGGCAAAGGTGTATTTTCTACTGTAGTTCGTGCAAAGAATCTAAAGCCTGGTAATGGTGAACCGGAGGAAGTGGCAATAAAAATTATACGCAGTAACGATACAATGTGAGCTATAATTTTCCCACCCACTGGCGTGGGTGCTTGGTTGGTTGATTTGTTTTTTAAATACTTATCTGTTGTCTGGCCTTGTTGTGTTGGCACTTACTCTGGACTTGACTTATATGTCATAGGTACAAGGCTGGTTTGGAGGAGCTAGTCATATTAAAGAAACTAGTAGGTGCAGATCCCGATGACAAGCGCCATTGTGTTCGATTTATCTCTAGTTTCAAGTACCGGAATCATCTTTGCTTAGTTTTTGAATCTCTTCATATGAATCTGCGAGAGGTTTTAAAGAAGTTTGGGCGCAATATTGGCCTTAAGCTAACTGCTGTGAGAGCATATGCGAAACAACTTTTTATTGCCCTGAAGCATCTGAGAAATTGTGGTGTTCTTCATTGTGATATAAAACCAGATAACATGCTGGTAAGTTTTTGGCACCTTTTAATGATTTTGCTGGTTCTTCAATTATTTATTTTTCAAACCATATATATTTTTTATATTTTCCAGGTAAATGAGGCAAAAAATATTCTGAAGCTTTGTGACTTTGGCAATGCCATGTTTGCTGGTAAAAATGAAATTACACCATACCTTGTAAGCCGCTTTTATCGTGCCCCTGAAATAAGTAAGTTCTATGGATGACCAATATTAATTATTTGGGTTAATTTCTACTTATAAAAAAAAATTATTTGGGCTAATTTCTGCAATTCATTCTAAAAAACCGGGGTCATTTGCAACGTTCCCCACAGCCACAAATTGCAATGGACCTTACTTTCCAAATCAATGCAAAAATAAGTGTATTTGGATGGGGGACATTGCAAATGTACTTGAATTAGAGTGTTGTTAGGGGATAGTGTCAATGAGTCCAGTGTTTAAGGTGGAAAATTGCTATTAAATCCATTTATTTAATAAACAAAGGAAAGGGCTGTTAATGGTTGTTGAACATGTTGTCACAGATTCCTGTTTGTTGAGCTGTCTAAAGCTCGTAATATGTTTCTGATATGTTTCCATTGCAGTTCTTGGCTTGCCTTATGATCATCCATTGGATATTTGGTCAGTGGGTTGCTGTTTGTATGAGCTTTATACGGGAAAGGTTCTTTTTCCAGGTGCTACAAACAATGACATGCTACGCCTTCACATGGAATTGAAGGGCCATTTCCCAAAGAAGATACTTCGCAAGGCAAGTATTCGATTTTATTTATTATATTGGGAGATACTACCTGTAGTTACTCGTCTATAGGTGCTGCATTGGTATCTTGACGTTTGACTTATATGTTGCCGATATCTTCTGTGTTGGCTTTCTTTATACAGGCAGCATTTACGGTTCTCCATTTTGATCAGGACTTGAATTTTCATGCTACAGAAGACGATCCTGTTACGAAAAAGGTATAAATTTTGTATTAGGTTTATTTATCTATTTATTGTCATTTGTGGCACCTATGGTTCTCCAGATTGGAGTTCATATCTACTTTTTATGCTGACGGAGCTTTTGACTCTCACTCCTTGCAGACTATAAAGCGGATAATTCTCAATGTAAAGCCTAAAGATATCTCTTCAATTATTACAGGCTCTCCTGGTGAGGATCCAAAGATGTTAGCCAATTTTAAAGACCTTCTAGAAAAAATTTTTGTGTTGGATCCAGACAAAAGGATGACAGTGTCACAAGCATTGACCCATCCATTCATCACGGGCAAGTGAACCATGTTGCTGATTTTATGACTCCAGAAATGATGTTCCGCTAGATGTTTGTACATTATGGCATCATTTATTTTCAGTTTCTAATTACTGGGCATTATCTGTCTTCTCTGTGTTGGCCTAAGAACTTCGACACAGTTTTGGCGTGGTTGAAGTCAAAATGGGGTGATGTTTGGTCTGGAGTTCACTTTGCTGGCGGGTTCTTTCGTGGATTGTACTGTTTCTATCGTAAGACAACTTGCTGAAGGCGTTTTTACAATTGTAATCATAGTTGATTATGGCCATTGTGAAAAATTGTTTGTCTATTTTCATCTGTGCTACAATGATTGTATTTTGTACTTCAAACTTGACTGTTTCTAATGAATCTGTGGGAAAGTCAATAAACACATAGGTGTATCGATGCCCTATGAGTTGTTATACTGTACTTTTACAGTTTTAATAGTGCCTCTTTTCCAAAAGTATAGCACTTCTCTTGCTTAACACTCCCTCATTTTGTGTATTAGTTTCTAAATTAAAGGCTTATTGTATCTTCTTTCCCCTTCAAATTTTAATCTGTATACTTTTTTTCTTGTGGTGCTTTATTTGGGTTATCTGGCTTCTGGTGAGTCTAATCTAGTGTTTCATTCAGGATGTCCGCCACTGCTTTGAGGCAACCCTCCACTGCTTAGATGCTTAAAAGGCACCCAGGAGAAGGTACCTTGGTTTGTTTAAGGGTGATTATTGTGAAGCATTACAAGTTGATACCTTGATTATGTTTCAAATTGTAAATCCTACACTATTTGAAAATAGTTGCTGGATTTAAACGGAAATCCTTGAAAATATATATTTTTAAACAAATTTAGCTGTGATGGGATGCTTGTGGGAGATATCTATTTGTACTTATATGGCTGACGTAGTATTGTATCAGTAATCTGAAACGTATGTATATAATCTGATTAGTAAAATTCGCATCTGAATTTTAAAATGTGTAACAAGCTGTGCTACCAAATTCTTTGTGGATGTGTGCCAGCGGTCCAGTGATGTGACATTTCTAGAATAGACGTGTCATAATTTTTCAGAGGTTGCTTTGTTTGTGGGACAACTTGTGTTGAGCACTTCTAATTTTAATTTTTGTATTAGCTGTATCTCTTTATATATATCAATATTTAATGAAGTTGCATTACATCTGACTCATGGTCTGGTCATTCTGGAGGCACTTGCACTGGAGCTCTACGGCTGCAGTCTTGATGAAAATGAATTTATTGGTAAGTAGTGCTGTTCAGAATTTGCTGTTCTCCTTTTTCACTAGGTTAAAGGCTATCTACTTTTGTATTTTGTTAAAAAGATTCAATTTATTGATTTTACTTGTCTTTGCAGGGTACAGGATGCTCCTGTAATCATTGTAAGTATATTTTCTAATTCCATTTTCATGTTTTATCTTTTCCACAATCTTTGGTTTATGATGGTTGGTTTCTTGTGATTTTCATTTTTTATTCATGGTTTTTTCCTCCTAGATATTTGGCAAGCTCCATGAATTGATTTTGTGTTGTATAATTTTAGATTTGTAATCAATGCCTTTTAATGTGAAAGCGCAAGGTGCGGTGATTTACTCATTATGAGGCAAGGGATAAGCCTTAAAGTATAAGGTGCAACCTCTTTTGGTTCTTGACTAATATTAATGTATATATTATTGAAAACTTTATAAAATTACTGAAATTAAGAAATAACTCCAATTGATAAACGTTTTCTTATACATTTCGACCTTACAATCTTGTCCAAGACTTTCAAGGTCTGTGATTGTATCCTCTTGCATGTA
Source organism: Pterocarya stenoptera (assembly GCA_003123785.1). Lineage (NCBI taxonomy): Eukaryota > Viridiplantae > Streptophyta > Magnoliopsida > Fagales > Juglandaceae > Pterocarya > Pterocarya stenoptera. Next base: position 8,025 of record QEOT01003094.1, read on the forward strand.
AGATAGAGGCTCCAGTGTAAGGAAGACTAATATGAGCTATATAATCACTGGTCAAAAGAAGAGGTAGGAGTGGTGATTATATCCTAGACCCAATCATTGCCCATGTTCCAAGATCTTACTTGATTCATGAATCTGCCTCCTTTGTTTCAGAGCATGCGTTAACCTGCTTTTGGTCCTCTGCTATCGCTGCTTTTTAGCCTCATCTAAACTAGCCATTAGCCAAAGGTTACCGTGAGTGGTTGGGGTTTTTATTGGTTGACAGGGGCAATGTCTCATTTAAACAATTTGGTTCTCTGTTGAGAAATTTGTTATTTTCTGTCTTATGATTGAAATAAAGGTTGGAATGTTGTTTGTTGGTAATTGTACCCTGTCTTAGAATTGAACTAGCTTTAAATAGCACAAACCGAGTTGAAATGTTGTTTGTTGGTATTATAGCCATTTGCCAGAATTGATTTAGCTTAAAATATCATTCCCTACCTACACAACAAATTTGGAATACTAAGACCCCGTTTGGATTCTGAGCTTAGTTGAGATGAGTTGAGTTCTTTATGAATGGTAGTGAGTTGAGATGGTGAAATGAGTTTAAATGTGTTTGGATGTTAAGATAAGTTTAGATGTTAAGATAAGTTTAGATGTATTTATGGGAAGTAAAAAAAGGTTGTGGGTCCTGCGTGTAAAGATGTGTTGAGTTAAAAAAAGTTGTGGGTCTCACGTGTAAAGAGGTTTTGAGTTGAGATGAGTTTATTGATTTGAGAGTTGGATGTTTGGATGTTAGACTCATCTTAAAGTTAGATTGAGTTCCAAACAAGACCTAACCTTGCTTCCCAAGATGCATGATTGGAATTTATGGTATGGTCTCTGAGCATCTGACGACAAGTATTAGTTAAAATCATGAAGACATGATTGGTGTCATGTCTGGCAAAAGATGTGATTGATAAGGGAGTAAATCTTCTAGTTTACCAGTAAAAAAAGAGTAAATCTTCTAGTTGTAACGATAATGTAAGTTTTGGTGATTTACGGTACAATTTTCCTGTTTGTGCAGATATTTGAATTTACAGTATTGTGTTTTTGTCTCTCTGTCATCATTATTTTGCGGTTGTGATCGCCTAAATTCATATGTTCTTAATGTAGGTTTTCTTAAGTAGCATAGCTTATCTGTTCATTTTAGCCATGATTGTTTGTATTATGTTTTTTTTCCCCTCGTTATGGTTTTCATTTTTATTGGGAGTCAAATTTGCCAAACATGTGGTACACCATGGAGTTAGCTACCTTCCCCAGTCTTCTAGTGACTAGCATTCTCTTTCATTTTTTTAAAAAAATTTTCTTTGATAATTAAAATAAGGATTTTATTAATGAATAGAGGAAGAAACTTCAGTACATGGGACATATACATAAAATCTTCTCGACTATCAAAAGGAGAAAGGGCTAGAAAATCCTGAAATTTTGAACTAGAGAGGGTAACGTCAGGTTGGGTAATTAAGCAATGCTACAGGGTGACGGGTGGTAAGAACAAAAATCCTGCGTTCTCTTTTTCAACTTGCACTATCTTAATGGAATTTTATCCGTAATCAAGGTGTGGCGGCATCTTGGAATAAATCATGGTACTGATAAAAATAATTAAATCATGGCTGACAGCTTTTTTGCAAAACTCGATACAATACCTACAACATTATAGCTATTGAACTAAAAAACAAGTTTTTATGACGAAAGTGACGATTTCAGATTTGGATTATTGATGTTGGACGTATTTGGACACCTGCTTGATTTTTGGGGTTTGCAAGCTTGTGATTTTTTGTGCATGTTCTAATAGTGGAAGTTGGAAAGGCTGGGATTTGTTAGTTGTTTAGGTTGACTAATGGCTTATCATGAGGAGAGATTAGTTTTCATAAATGTTCTGTTAGCAGCTGGTTTGAATGTAGGTTTAATGGGGCAATTGTTGGCAAAAACGCTGGGACCAGTTGGGTGCAAAGGCTTTTGAGGTATGAGATTCACTTACCCTTTTTTTTAAAAAAACAAATTGTCAAAGAATGAGATGCAAGGTATGATTTGGAGCTGAAAGAGCTAAGAGAAGATTGAGATTATGTGGCTGTTCTTGGCATCATGCCATGGTGAACACCTGAGATTTGTGAATATAGGAAGAGAAGAATAGTTAGTAGCATAGTATGAGAGGATGGGATGGTACGGGAATCATGGAAATGGACATGGGACACAGCTGAGGCACATGTTTATAGCAAATCTTAGAATAAGGTGATATCAAAACATGCTACTAACCTGAAGTTCAATTTTCTTCCGCTTCAAAGGATCCTAGTCTTTAGAAAGTAGAATACTACTAAAAAAGGGTTTTCAAGACCTTGTTTGCTAAGACTTGAATTTTTTAACGCTTGAATTTTTAATGCCTATGAACGTGCCCAACATGTGGTGGTGGACACAGGAGGTCTCTTTCTTTAGGTTCTTTAGTTATATTATCTTGTTTTTGAAACAAGGGCCAGTTTGAGATCGAGAGATGATGAGAGTTGGCAGTTAACCAACTTGGTTGCCTATCTGGTCAAGATAAACTCTTGGTTTGGGGTGGTCTGGTATGCAGTTCTATTGCTCTTGTTGACTAGATTAAATTTAATTTGTAGTACTTGGGTTGTGCCTTTTAATGAGATTTTATTACTTATAAAAAAGTTAATTTAAAATGCATGAATGATTACCACCAAAAGGTCATCTTCCCTTTCATCTTTTTAGAGTGATAGGTTCTGCCAATTTTATTGTGTGTAAATGGAACCCAGCTGCTGGACAAGATTAGGCTTGTGGGGTTTTTTTATTTTTTTATTTTTATTTTTTCTGTTTGGGAAAAGAAGCTACTAAAATCAATCCATCCTAAAACCTACCAAAGTATGTATCAGTCTAAAAGCTCCAATTTTATTTTCTTTTCAAAAAAGGGCACATACTGTATTTTTTGATTCGCAATGGAACGCCTGCACAGGGGAAGTAAAAAGCAACTTAGGGAGGCGAATGGTGGGTTTTTATTTGAGCTGAGCATTAATGTTGGTATGTTGTAAAGATGCTGATTGCATCATTTGATTCCAACCACACAATAAAATATCCTACTTAAGAGGGAGGGAGTTGTAGTGATAACTAGCCTTTTCGTTTTCTCTTACTAAAACGTATATGTTATCTGCAAGGTTAATTTAGTATGAAGACAGGCTTAAGACTACTTTTCTTCTTTTCGAGATGTACCTATCTAGGTACTGATGTTTAATGCCTTCCAATAATGGGCTGCATGAGGCTGGCTGTATATGTTGTAGGACTGGTAAAAATTATAAAATTTCAAATTGTGCACACTTTAAGATTTTCCCCGATAAAAATTATAAAATTTCAAATTATACACACTTTAAGATTTTTCCCCGCAGAAGGTGCTATGTGAGTTCGGTGAATTTGTTATGGGGCTAGTAAATATAGGCATTATGTTAAAAAAATAGTGAGCATAAGCATAAACACAATATTCTAGTAAGCATGGTCCCCATATGGTCAGTGAGTTCTGACTTTGGCATATTTCTTCCAAGACATGTTACACATTTTTTATACAATTGTTTGTATTCTTTATGTAATATTTGTTTACTTTTGCCATAATTTAAAATTATACTTGTGTTGCTTGTCATATAGTTCGCTCAGTTCTATTTCTATATTCATTGTGTTTCATGTAACCTAATATGGCCCTTGTAAATCCCTTTCTCATGGATTGACTTGTTTCTGTGTCATCATAATCTGCTTGAAAGCTTTTTATTTTTATTTTTTCCTAACTTGAGATTATAAGGTTTGATTGACTTGGATTTATGATAACATTTGTGGGTTATATATCCCTTTGGTTGATAATCAACATATATATATATATAGATCTGTATGTATGTATGTATGTATGATGTGTTATGGATGCCGACACCTAATAGTAGACTAATAAGCTGGAGGTCTTTATCATATATTGCATCTCTCTTGTGGTTTTTGTTTTTTGCTTTTTTGTTTTTCCCACTGGTACCATTGAGGGAGGGAGAGTGGTAGGTTGTGTGTTAGATTCTTAATGTCCATTCCAGTTGGAAATTTGAGTCAAGTATGACTCAACAGTGGCATAACAACTCCCACCTACCACTTCTTGCTGCGGTGATCTAGTTACCACCAATAGTGAGGTTCTCTCGATATATGATTTTTTTGGCTGATTACGTCCCTGCACATTTAGCAAAAGATTTTGAAAGTTTGCAGGTTTTTGACAAAACAGATGTTTAACTCTAGTAGGAGTTCAAAAGATGTCATTAATTTTGGAAGTTTTCCAACTTGATAAAACTACACTTTCCATTACTTGTATTCATTATTTGGTTGGAACTGGGTATTGTTTTAAGGATCATAATAGCAGTCGTATTATTGGATATTCATCCATTTTCTGTTTTTGCCAATGGTAATGTTGCCAAAATGGGGCTATGCTCGTATACCAATTCATATTGCAAAGGGAGAAAGCTATGTTCACTGTTCATATCTTCTAAGGAATCTTTGCTAACTAACATTCTCCTTACCAATGATGGGAAAATAAAAGTTTTTATATTCTTGTAATTGTGTAAGCAATGGCAACCTTAACGTGTTGAATTGCAGAGTCAGTTGTCAAGTTTGTTGTACAAATGTATCTAACTTGTACGATCTGATTTCTTAATTGATATTGGCATTTTGTTGTATATTTTCTGTGTCTATGTTGATCTTACCGTTTCATTTCCCATTAAAATGATTGGGTGTGCAAGACGAAACTATAGACCACTGTGAATGAGGGCTTTCAACTCTTTGAACCATTCTCATATACGATGGTACCAGTCCTCTTTGTCAGATTGATGAAGCTTTAGGCTCCGTTTGGATACACAATTAAGATGAGATGAGATGAGATGTTTTGAATAGTAGTTGAATAAAAAATTAGCAAAATATATCTTTTAGTATTATTTTTATGTTGGGATTTGAAAAAGTTGAGATGAGATGAGATAGTGATTTTGTATAAACAAATAGGGCTTTAGTTTCAAAGTCTCCAAAATTTGATGAAAATTATATGTATTTGATAAATTCAAAATCTCTTTAGCCATAATTTTACGATGGATTAGCTATTAAATTTATTAAAATAATAATATAATATTAATTTTTTAATAATAATATTTTTAATTTTTTTTAATTTTTATATTTTACAATTATACTTAATTAATAATTTAATTTTGCTTACATTATTATTACAAGATGGTCTTTGTTTTTGGGATATTGGATAAAATCACACCTTTCAACACTATTATAGGATACTGCATGCACGAAATTGAAGAATATTGTAGTCTTGTGAATAAAAAAGCCCGGTGCAGATTAAATGTGAATAAAGAATAGATTTGTTGGGTGAATAGTAAATTTTCAAATTTGAAGAAATTCATCCATTTATTATAGTTCAAAGCTTCCCACTTATCTTTTTGGCTAATTTAATGTAGTTGTGTTATGATAAAATTTATTATATTTTACATTTGGTTAGGCTTTTTATAAAAGTCAATAGTAATGCTCTTCTACAAATTTTGAGCATGGAGATGTTCTTACAACAACCTAACCTTTACGAAAACAATTTTTTCTGTAACTGTACTTGGTTCCTAATTCATATTTTCATTAGACACGTTCATCTTGACATTTCTTATTATTATAATTTAAATTTTTATATAAAATATAATAAATAATTTAAAATTTTTAAATAATAATAATATTAAAAATAATATTTTAATAATATTTTATTCAATTCAACTAAAATTATCTTAATTTATTTTTAAATTCAAAGTAACTCTTAAATCAAGCAGAATTCAAACCCAAAAAGATTAAAATTATTAAAAACCATGAAAGGACAAATTGTAACAATTTCATGTCCTGTCAGTAGGTTTGGAGGAAAGGAAAAAGAATCGAACATAATCTATTGCCTATTTACTTTTCTGCAGCAATGATGTGGTTGCAAAAGCTAATCTGCTTCATAAAGATGACTTCTTGTACGTATGAACGCAAGCTTTCATTTTTTGGGAATTTGGGATAGTGGCCCTCCAATGAGAAGTAGAGTATTAAATTAAGATTAATTGATCTAAGGAAACGTAAGCGTCAAGAAGCAGGCATCTTGAAAGGTTTGATTGTCTGGAGTTTTGCCTTTTGACATGTTGAACTTTAATCACCAGTTATATTTTTAGGTCCTGATCCACTATCGGTTTGATCTCATTTAATTTTATTATTATAATTTTTTTAAATTATTACATAAAATATAATAAATAATTTATCTTTTTTAAATTTTAAAACAAAAATAATGTTAAAAAAAAATATTCTAACAATATATTATTCAATTTTTATCTAAAATCATCTCATTTTATCTTATTATAGGTCCTAATGCGTCATACAGTATAGCTTAAGTCACAAGACAGTAGTAGTAACTTGTTGGATGTAATCAAATCAGTGGGTAGATAATATAGATTGTCGGTAGTCTTCATTATTTTGGTTTTTAAATGTACATTTTCTTGGGTTCGTGATTTACCACCAACCCTACCTTTCACATGTAGTAAACTAATAATCAGCATCGAGTAAGGATTACATTTTGGCAAGTTGATGATTGGGATCATGCACGCAATTGAGGATCGTTTGCATAGAAAGCAACTGTACGTTGTTAAGTCTTCAACTGGGCCCCATCGTAGACTTTAAAATGGTGGCTTCTGTTGTTCAAATAATAGGTTTCGTTTTTCTAGATTTCATTCATAAGAATCTTCCCCACATAAAACCTTCTCTGTTTTCCTGAACAATTTCCATGAAACGGTCAAGGTTTTGATAGGAAGAAAATTGAAGCAAGTTGCGATGAATAAGTTTTTAACTCATTATCTGATTCTTCTCATCACCCTCCCAAAACACACAGTTTTATCATATCAGGTCTTGTTTTTTCAGATTTCTTGCCATATTGGGTTAGAGAAGATGTTATTATATGTAGAAATTATTTGATAGAACTGTCTCACCTTTCTTGTTTATTTTATCTATTATTTCTTTAGCTTTTTTTAGAAATGATCCGGAGAAGACGTCTCCGTTTGGATGTTGAGATGGTCTCAACCTATCTCATTTCAATATCCAAACACCACTTAAATATAAACACTTTTCAATTTTAAATTTTTAACTCTTTTTATCTAAGCATTACAACTTTCCCAAAGTTCTAAAAACAAAAAATCAACTTTTTCAAATCCTAAAACAAAAATAATACTAAAAAAATTATATTATAACAATATTTTAATTTTATAATATTTTAATTTAACCTTTTCTTTCTCCTTTCTCAAAGCCCATAAAACATCTTAGTTCAAATTATTTTACTATTATTCATAGATTTTTCATCACATCTCATTCTATCTCAACATCCAAACCAGATATTCTACTTAACTTACCTTATCCTTGATTTATATAGTTCTCCTTTTAATTAAGTAGCGTGTCTTGAGTCATTATGCAATAAATAATTCAAAAGAGTGTACTTTGATGTGCGCATTTTGATGTCCAAACTTTTGCTTGAGCAACTTAATTATGGTTGCAAATGAACAAAGCTTCATTCTTTGAAAATTATATAGTATATAGATACTGTAAATTTGATCACTATGTTTCATGTTTTGATGATGATGGTGATGGGTTTATATTCGTTGGAATAATTTTTGTTTTGTTTTTTTAATAAAATCTATCGAAAGAGATAATTATTTTTAAGCAAATTCATACTTTAATAGCATAAAAGAAATTAATTCTTCCTATATTCTATTAAATTATTTAGTAAACAGCTTATTACTCATAGTTAAAATATTATTGTTGAGATGCATAAAAAAATTAAATGATATAGCATGATCTTAATGGTCAGATCCTAAAAAATTAAGACCATCGTTGGATTAGCCAAATGGTATTTGAGCTCTTAATTTAGCTAATATAATCATAAACTGGACTACATTGGATGAGCTACAGTAAAGCCAAAGACAGAGACAAATATGACTTGTTACTGTAGCAAGGTCATATAATTTTATATCAATTTCCTCACAATCTCAACTTGCAAATTGTGTAGATTATTGAATTGTGAAAATAAAAATGATTGTTGGAGGTTATTGGAGATTATGAAAATGAAAAAAAAGTATTTTAAAAAATGCACTGAAAAATAGATAAAAAAAAAAACTATTATTATATGTTAGAAAAATAGATCAAATTTTGAATGATTAGCCAAAAATAAAAAAGTGACATATTAGCCGACCTTTAAACTTTTGGGATTGCTAATCCAACGAGGATGCATGCTCTAATAGATGTTAAATGTGATAGTTGGGAGGATTAAGCTCCATGTCTTGAAAATTTGAAAAAATGAAAATTTAATTCGTTAAATATCTGCTAGTTAATTATTATAAGAAAAATGAGTATTTGTGATTAATTATTTATTACGAAAATGATTATTTGCAGTAAAAATAGACTGATTTTGATAAGAAGTAATTATTTTTCCAACATATAATTAACTGACTACAAATAAATATTTTTCTTGTAACGAGCTGCACCTAATGTCGTGAACAAGTTTCATATACTTGTTTTTTTTTGAACAAGTATATATTATTTTCATATGCTACATATATTTTATTTATTGTAGTTTTTTTAATGATCCGGAAGAAGGTAATCATGTATATATCGAACTTTCTCCTTGATTACCAAGTCTTCCATTTAACAGTAGTTAGTGTAAGGTTATCCCTCATATGTGCCCCGAGTTTGCCCCCTCACATAGCCTTGGCACATCAGCCATTTTCTTTATAAAAAAGAAAAGAAAAGTGAATTATTCGACACACATGTGAGGGGCAAACTTTGGCACATTTGGGAGACAACTTCCTTATTTGTTTTTGGAGATGAGATGAATTGAGATTAAAATTAAAAAGTTAAATAAAATATTGTTAGAATATATTTTTTAATATTATTTTTGTTTTGAAATTTGAAAAAATTAAATTGTTTATTTTATTTTATATTGAAATTTGAAAAAGTTGTAATGATGAAATTGAGATGAGATGAGATGTTTTCTGAAAATAAACGAGACATAATATTTTCCTTAATATAAATTTGCACAGTGGATAGAAAATAATTAAATAAAAAATCACTAAATGAGTATATCTTGAGGCATCATACACTAAATAGACTTATTCAAAAAGTACTGTTAATGATAGAAATTAGATTTTAAAAAGCTTGGTTGAGCAACATTAACCATTATACTATGTTTTATAATTTCAACCTAAAATCATTTACCCATTAGAAAATAAAATAAAAGAGTACACATTAGAAAAACTAAAAGGCTACTAATTTCAAATAAAAACTGGTAACTTTAAATACACTATTTTAATTTAATAATTTTATTTTATTTAATGATACTAGTAATTTAATTGGATATATTAATTTTTATTTATAATAATAACAAAAATGGGGAGTAGATAATGTAATTTTATAAAATTAATTACAATTTGTTAATAGTATAGTGTGGAATTTGTGATTTAACTTCATATAAACAAAACCTTGACAATTTGATGGCATATAAATGGAAAATTATTAGGTATTATTGGAGTATAAGTGACGTGATATTCTCATTCTATCACTACATATCATGTAATTAAATTATTTATATAAATATTAATTTTAATTGACATGACATTTTATGATACAGATGAGTATCATGTATACGAATGGGGAGTACCTAATAATTATTCGCATAGAAATAGTGTAAATTTTGGTGTTTTGAAGTTGGACGGGTTTTGATTAAATAAAGAGTATTGCTACATTTATAAATGAGTTTTACAAAAATAATTCTACAAATTGACGTGGTTTCATCTGATCTGTTAGATCTATTTTATAATAAAAATAATTTTATTATCTCATGAATCACATCAAATCACGTCAACTTATAAAATTACTTTTATGTAATCCTTTTATGATTAGAGGATCTCCCTTCTATAAATGTCTGTCGATAAGTTTACATTGAAAACAAAGTTGGGAGGTAAATGGGCATGTCTATTGTCTGGCAACTGCTAATTAAGGCCAACTCGGTCACATTTCCTTTTCCTTCAAACGCGTGGATTCAATGAAGGACCCATTCCTTCCTTGTCAGCTTCTCTTCTTCCTCGAAATTGACGTCCCAACCGCGTTCTAAGACCTCCAGGCTCTAGTTCCCATTTACGTATGAAAGATACTTCGTTCTGAAGGCATAAAACACGTACTGACTACCAGTCTAATTCCTCTCTCTCGTCATCCCTTAAAGCAGCAAACGAGCCTGGTCTCGTTTGTCTGCTTACAGTTCTTTCAAAGCTCTTCTTCCAAGTTCCAGAGCCTTGGGACTGCCAGCACTGCTTCATTTTTTTTCCTCGTTTGAACAGGCATGGGAAAGAAGCTTGATGCTCTGCTTGGTAGAACCTTCAAGACCACCAAATTAAATTCTCTTGTCAATCTTGCTATCTCTCGCCTCGCCGTCTTTAGGAAAAAGCGCGAAGTGCAGTGCTCCCATGCCCGCTCTGATGTCGTTCAGCTCCTTGAACTTGGCCACCATGAACGTGCTCTCCTTCGTGTAAGATATCATGCTTCTGGTATACTGCTTTGGAGAGGGCTTAACCTATCTTCGTCTATGTTTATAGTTGTTCTTTTGTTTACTATATATAGAGTTTTTGATTTTTTTGTTTAACAGGTTGAGCATGTTATCAAGGAACAGAATATGTTGGACGTGTTTGTCATGATAGAGAGTTACTGCAATCTTTTGATTGAGAGAATCAATCTCATTGAACAAGAAAGGTTTGTTGGTTGTTTTCCATTTCTGATCACCACCTGTTGATCAAAACTACATTCGTACTTTTCATTGATCTCTTTTTTGCATTTTTGTTTCTATTTGTTGATGGAGTTATTGATATGGTCATGCTTCTTTCTTGATAGAGTGTGCCCCGATGAACTGAAGGAGGCAATATCGAGCTTGCTCTATGCGGCTTCAAGATGCGGCGAATTCCCAGAGCTTCAAGAGATTCGTGCTGTTTTGACAACTCGTTATGGCAAAGAGTTTGCTTCTCGGGCTATAGAATTAAGCAATAACTGTGGAGTAAATCACAAGGTATACTTTCATGTTTCTTGACTAAATCAACATAATAGACAAAATCTATGAGTAGTAGTTCTGAGATTGTTTTCAACCTTCCATAATCTGATTAATTAGGTATGTTTGTCAATGTTTTATGGGATGTTGTGATAAATTTGTATCTGTATTGGGTTACTGTAGATGATACTTAAACTGTCAACAAGGCAACCAAGCTTGGAGAATAGAATGAAAGTTCTCAAAGAAATCGCATCAGAGAACAAGATCGTCCTGCAACTTGAGGAAGCTGCTTCTATTTCGACTGGGGTATGAAAGTTCAAAGAAAAATACTTGTTAAATAGTAGTACCGTAATCTGCAGAGAGTAAGAAACTCATATGGGGTTTGGCTTGTCATTTGATGTATGCAGGAAAATTTGGATGTGAACAAGAATCAAAACCAGCCCGATTCAAACTCACCTGCCAATTCAGGTAGCACCAAGCTTGGGGATAATTCGCAAATTCCGTCTGAAGTGGTAGAAAAAAATGATGGGTTCTCTGATTCAATGAAGACAAGAAAAAAATACAGGGATGTTGCTGACGCAGCTCAAGCAGCTTTCGAGTCTGCAGCTTATGCAGCAGAAGCTGCAAGAGCAGCTGTGGAACTCTCTCGGTCTGAACCCCATAATCCAGATGATCACGATAGTCCCAGTACTGGACGAGGCAATGAAAATCAAGCTGAAGAAATGAAAAGGAAGAATGCTGCAGAATTGAAGAGGTCGATGTCTACTGCGAGTTCAGATTCAGGAGAAGACATCGTGATGATGACCAGAGTATCCTCAAATGAAACTGTTCCGGCCGATCCTTTCGAAAAGGAACTGCGATTTGATGAGAGTGATATTGAGACTGATCATGAACAAAACCGCATACAATCGCACAGCCAAATTCCTTCAGGGTTTCAAACTGGATTGAAGCTAAAATCAGTCATTGGACTCCCAGTAGGACATGCTGCAGAAGGATCTGGAAGGCAGAATGGACGAGGTTTAAACATAGAGAAGAGCCCAATATCGATGAGGACTAGACAAGTGCGGGGATACTAAGAACTTATCTTACCATTTTATGCATATCTGTTTGTAAGTTTTGTGAGGTCATGTGGTAATTTTGAAGCAGATTCTATATGAACTTTAATAAGTTTTCTTGAATTTATTTTTCATAATTGTAAAGCAGTGTTATCATTTGGACTGCTAATGCTTTTATAATTTATTTTTAGATTATCCGTGAGATGAAATTCCTATTGTAAATAGTCAACATTGTAAATTTGCTTTTTCCTTTTCAATATTCTCCACATCTTCTCTTTGGTGTAGGTTAAATGAAAAACAACATTTTTTAATAACATTTATTTTAGTGTTCATTGAAAATCCGTCACAACATCAGTGTTCCAACATTCATGGTTGTACATACAAGAATTGAAGATCCAAAAGAGGAAGCCATCTGCACTAATAATTTAAAACCCTTCTGACAGTATTAGAAGCAATCACATAATTTACCAAGATGCATTCACCCAATAATATTGAGAATGGCACTACCTCTCTAGGCTACAAGGCTGGCTGCCATATTTCAACTTGTTTTTTCATCCCATGTCAACAGGGCACTTAGTATGTCATGTGCCACGCTGTGAAATGAACTCCGAGAACCGGAATTTCGATCGTATGATATTAACAGTTCTAATGAAAGCTGAAAGAAAGAACAGTACTACAGATATAAGTGCTCAATCCGTTCATGGTTATATATCAGTGCTCAGCCATACAGTTGTTTGCTTAGCCGAGGAACATTACAATTCATGTTGAGGTTGTCAATTCTAGCAAAGTGTTAGGCTGAGTCATCTCAGAGTAAAACAAAGGAATTGCTCATATATTGATAATTTTTCATAATTGAAGTACAAGGGGCCTTATGCTTAACAATGTGAGTAATGTCTGAGCTCCTCTACTACATAAACTGTCATATCATGTGTCATTGTAAAAGAAACATTGAGCATGTAATGCCTATGAAAAATATAGATCTTAAAAGCATGCAGACTTTACATGTATTTTCCTTTTGCAACAGGATCACCCTTAGGAAAATATCATCTTATACACTTGAAAAGACTTGAGTGAAGAGGAAAAAGCTTCACCAAATCACTGGCCTCTAGGACGCTTCTTACCACGTTGCAGCAGGTCGCTATTCGACTGCAAATTCACACCAACATCTTCATCATATTCAACTCCAAGCTCCTCCTGAAAAGAAGTACACTTAGCAACAACAGCGATCCCAAATCTGTATACTTGGAAGACATAAAACCCACTTAAATTACCTTGAACTCCTTGAGATCCTTGGGTGAGTTCTCGGTAATAGCATCCCATAGATCTTTGAACATCCTTTTACGCCTTCTCCACTGACTGAGTTTCTCTGAGTACATGTTCTCGACTGCCTTACGGTCCTCAGGACTCACCAGGGTAACTCCTCCACGCATTTTTTCTAGTTTGTCCTCCATTTCCTTGACCTGAATCAGAATCAAAATGTCCCAAGGATGTTCCAATACTTATTTGGAGATATATTTACCCGGTTCAATATAAAAAAGAGTCAAAAGACATCCTAGTGAATTACGGCATTACCTCCTTTCTCAGTTTGGCTTCTCTGTCCCGTATCTGTTCAAGTGTCAAATTTGATTGCAAAGTTCTGATCTCTGCAACAACAGTGTATTTCAATTGTCACATTACATAAATTCAGACTTTCCCAGGTTGAATCTGGTTTTTCCCCGCATTGAAGTTCATGGGAATTCATATTAAGAAATAAAAATCTTAATTCTAGAGCTGGCATGTTTGGAATAACAAAAACTATCAACACCGAGGACCAACTTCTGCAAAACAAGTAAAAGGAGTGCAGGGTGTACCTCCCTCGACCTCGCCGATTGCTTTCCTTTGCTCTTGGAGCTGTTGCTGAAGGCTGGCATTTTCCTCCTTCATCTTATTAAGCTCTTCGTTGTTCGGGATGTCAAATTGGTCTTGCCGGGCGATGTAAATCTTCTGCTTACCGTACTCCTTGAACGAGATCCGTCCAGTATCAGCCAGAGTATCCAATGCCTTTTGAACTGCCGCCTTCTTGAGGTTGAACTTTTGCAAATAATCGGCCACATTTTGTGAATTTAATGGCCTGTTTTGCTGTACACGAAAGAAAGAAAAAAGGGCCCAGAATTTAAAATACAGAAGGAAGTGTGAAAATCGATTCAATGCACCTCCATCGAAAAGAAGCAATCTATTTTCTGAGGAGAAAATTTGGTAAATGATTAGGAGTGAGTATGATAAATGTGATTACAGATTCAACTCTCCTCGGCGGCGAACGAATGGAAAACGTAAGACTCAAAATGAAGCCTCAGCGCCTCATTTAGCCACAGAGAAATTCGTAAGAAAAGAAAAGGGAAGCTTGGGAATGTGAGGATTTCATTTCTTTCCTCGAAGAAACTTTAGATAACACGAAGTTTCGATCGGCACATTATAAAATTAGAGGTTTAACCAGAGAAGGGCAGCAACTAGCAAGCCATGAAACCTAAACGCCGACGTTTTCTCAGAGACCGTTGAAAAAAAATGCCTTGTTACCTCATTCACGAAGTTGAGAACGATTCCTGCAAAAATAAGAACAAATGAAAAATAATTAAGAAAACAAACCGAGATTCAGCAAAGAAATTGGAAGCTCAAGCGACGGAAGATGGAATTGAGGGATGTATCATGTACCTTCGGCGCTGCTATCGGACTTGGGAGCCATTGGTCCGAAACTGCTAAGAAGATTGCGCGGGAAAGCTTCTGAAACCTTTTTTTTTCTATGTATTTTACTTTCCCCAAATATATATACAGATGCAGTGACGTTTGGGAAGGACGAAGCTCGCAGAATGCTTTTTCAACCTGAACGACACCGTTTACTAGCCTATACTTTCTATTTTTATTTTCCTCCTTCGACTCAAAGAAACAGTTTGATCCAAATCCTAGCCTATAAAGGTAAAATTGTATTATTTAGGTACCTAAAGAAAGTTGAGATGAGATGATTTGAGATGAAAGTTGAATAAAATATTATTAGAATGTTAATTTTTAATATTATTATTGTTTTAAGATTTAAAAAAATTATATTGTTTATTATATTTTGTATAGGAATTTAAGAAAATTGTAATGATGAGATGAGATGAGATGAGATGAGATGAGATATTTTCACTGTCTAAATGAAACTCAATGGACATAAATAATAGACATGAGTCAATTTTTAGTAACATGTCTATAAAATTTCAAATTCATGACATCTAATCTTTGAAATTACGTGGAAATAAGTTTTTCAGCATTTAACAATGATTTTTCTATTTTATTTAGTCATTTATTAATAATGAGTAATGGAGTCAGTAAATAAATAACATCACTCGATAAATTATTCAAAATGATTGATCAAATCCGAACTCATTTAATTTATTTTTAATTTAAATAATTAATAAACACAAAATCATAATAGATTATTGTAAAAAAAAAAAAATACAAAAATACGCTCACAAATTAATATGATTTAATATGGTACGTTAGATTGTAAAATTATTTTTATTTAAAGTAGATTTGATGTATCATATAAGACCATATCAATTTATAAATTTTATTTTTATAAGATCTCTTCGTAATTGTAGTATTTCTTTATTGTAAATCCTATTCAACTTGGTCAATATTAACTAACAAATTGTATTTATGGAATTTTGTTATGGTATAAATTCGACTTTTAAGTGATTGTTGGTCATTTTTTATTATTCAAATCCCTTGTTCACTTATCCTAATGAACCTTGTGAAACACGAAAAAGAAGGAAGAATAGAGGGACACTTGCTATAAGCCTACAAATACGACTGGAGTGTATATCCAAGATTTGGTGAAGGTAGCCGAACCACGCACATTGTCTCCCTCCCACTCTCGGAAATATGGCGACGACGTCCCATTCTTTGCTCTGCAACAGCTACTCATTCTTCACCTCAAAACCTTCACTTTCTCAACGCCAATTGCCCAAATCAATAGCCTCAATAGGATCCTCGAAAGCTAGTACGTGGGCAACTACAACGCCGCCTCCTCCAACACCAACACCACATCTCATCATCTCCAGTCGTATAAGGAAACCAGTGTGCCGTGCTGCTCGACGCAAGCCTGATACTGTAGTATCTTCGTCCGCAGACGAGGGCGATGATAACACACGGCGTTTGCTGCAAATAATTTTGTGGGTGGCCGAGGGAGTTTACATTTTGTGGCTCTTCTTGCTTCCTTATGCCCCAGTAAGCCGCTTGCCCTTTCTAGCCACTTTCTGTATCCAATTGCTTGTCAAGCATTATCTATTGCTTTATGTAATTTGAAATTGTTGGAGTTTCAAGTTCAATGGAAAGCT
Organism: Pterocarya stenoptera; assembly: GCA_003123785.1. Taxonomy (NCBI): domain Eukaryota; kingdom Viridiplantae; phylum Streptophyta; class Magnoliopsida; order Fagales; family Juglandaceae; genus Pterocarya; species Pterocarya stenoptera. Next base: position 24,542 of record QEOT01003094.1, read on the forward strand.
TGTGGCTTTCGTTGATATTATCCATGGGATTTATCTGTCAGGAAATAGTGTCAACCATAGCATTTCATTCACTCCTATGTTACCATACCAAGATTGATAGGCCATAATTTAAAGTTACATAAAGTTTTGCTTGTATTATCTCAGGGAGATCCCGTGTGGGCCATCAGTTCAGACACAATAAACTCTCTTCTGGGTCTTTCTCTCAATTTCTTCTTGATCTTGCCTCTTGTGAATTCTGGTATGTGTAGCAATTGTTGGTTATACTTAAATTGTGATGTTAATCATCTCAATTTATGGGCGTTCCTCTCCATTCTGATGGATTCCTGATGCTTCTATAGTGAATTCTATTGACCTAGTAATTATCGATAATGATTTCTCATTCTAATGTTAGATTCAGTTTTTTTTTTCCCTTATGCTAGAAAATTCATTACCATTGTGCAGATGATATTCATTATTTTGAAATAAACAGCAATATCCCTCGTTGTTGTTTTAAGCAAGATATTCTTCTTCTCAACAAGTCATTCTAGCGTTCAATTCTTTCTTTTTACCCCTTTAACAAATGCTCTGAATCCGTCTTTCTTGATTATTTAATCATTTGGGATGCCAACAAATGGTAACTTTTTTTAATTTTCAGTTGAGGTGAATTCAAGCTCTCATAATATTTAAAGAATTTCAATTATACATGGTTCCGGTTCTTATGGGATCTCCAGATTTGGTGACTGTTTTGGTAGTTTATTGGACAACAGCATATATATTTTCTGAGAATATTTCTTTTATCTGGATATGATGCTGAAATTCATTTGCTTCTAGAAATGGCATGCTCTGCAATTCTAGTAGTTGTTTATTTTGTTATCTGGTTTGTGGAGCAATATGTTATTTTGGTGTTTGATCCGATAATCTCTGAAATAAACTTATTGGCAGAGTAGTTGGCATTCACATAATTGATGCCCCGGTTCTTCACCCGGTAAGAATCAGAATACAATGTAAATTTGGCTGGCACTCATCATGTTCCACCATGCTTATTGATCCAAATGTTCATATGATGTTGGACCGTTTGTCTTTCATCAGGTTTCAGAAGGATTATTCAATTTTGTTATTGGGTGGACATTCATGTTTGCTCCATTGCTATTCACGGATCGTAAAAGGGACAGATACAAGGGGTCTCTCGACGTTCTATGGGGTCTTCAGATGTTCCTTACAAACAGTATGCACTTCTACAAACTCTCATGCAGTCATGCATAATGGGTGGTTAGATTGGTTTGACCATGTAAATACAAGCCCAATTTACCTGATTAAATTTGAACTAGTGGCACCCACGCCTAGTGGGGTAATCATATTTGTTAGTGTTCCTACGAGCTCTTTTGGACATAGTTGTTTTTACTGGATGATGTTCCCACTGTGGTTAAGTTTGGAAGTGCACCCTAGAGAAGTCTTTGCTTCACTTTTTATATAAGTTAGTTTTCATTTTGTTTCTTCCTCTTTTCCCCTCTTGTGCATCCTTACTAGTTTTCAAAAAACAAAGCTAGTGGAACTGAATTAAGTTTACAACTAAACAATGTACCACCATTGTTCTTTTGATTGCAGCATTTTTAATACCTTACATGGCTATCCGGATGAATAAGGCTGGTGCAGACTATACTCCAAGCAAGCGCTCACAGCTGGGCTCTGTGATGACAAATGGTGCTCCTATTGTCGGACTAATTGGCGGGTCTGTGTGTCTGATATCTGCTTTGTGGGCCGTATTTGGTCGAATGGACAGTAATTTTGGGAGCATAGGGGACAGATGGGAATTCTTGGCCAGTTATCTAGGATCAGAGCGACTGGCTTATGCCTTCATATGGGATATATGTTTTTACCTGATTTTCCAACCTTGGTTGATAGGTGACAACCTTCAAAACGTTCAGGAGAGCAAGGTTGATCTAGTAAACTATCTTAGATTTGTCCCTGTGGTTGGCCTAATCGCTTACCTTCTATGTTTGAATCTTGATGACGAATATTAGCTACACTTAGTATGAAGTCAGCATGATTATCAGTGAGTAATACATACAGGTAGTAACCTAATTTTAATTGCATTTGGCATGTGAAGAGTAGAAAAGTGACACTACTTCTGTAATAGAATGAGATTTTATCGGTCTAATTCCATTCACTATTCTATTCCATGCCAAAGGTACATATTTGCATATATGATTAGAACTAAGTTTGGTAAGCCTGGATGCATTACTACAGTTAGGCAGAATTTCCAAAAGCATAATTCGAATTTCAATTGTACTTTTTTTGAATCCAACTTGCTCACCTCGAAAAGCTATGTATTTATTCCCTGGAGTGTTCAGGTGAGAGTCCGACCTTGGTGCCAAATTGGTCAAATCGGTAGCCTGGTTAAGATGTATGAACATTTTCTTCTGGTGTATCAATGGTTTTCTCTCTGAAGTGGCCTTGGGCCCTTGAGCTCCGACCGGGCATCCTTTCACGGCCATGTTCAGGTACTAGATCAAGAGCAAGACCAATGTTCTTATCTAGTCATGTAAACTTCAACAGGCTGTAAGAGTTTTATTAAAGAGAGATGATAAAACACCAACTTATCTACAATTTATATACAACCATTTAATAAAATAATAATATTTTTTTTCAAATTTCTCTTTAGTTTTGCTTTAACTCTATATGATTAATTTTTAAATAAATATTATTATATTAAGAAGTGGTGATTTATAGCTGTAGATGAGTGGGTGTTTCATCACTTCTCTTTATTAAAACTTAATGTCTCTTACGCCCACA
>QEOT01003094.1:27809-46084 GCA_003123785.1 Pterocarya stenoptera
TTTTCCCAAGAACGGCAACATTCAACCATTTTTATAAAAACAGATTCACAATATCCTAATTTCCCCATCGAGATATGTCATCAAAACAAAAATGCAACCTTACAATGGCTAATCATATAACAGACTTATCAAAAAATTGCATAACAGGATCATACCCCGATTAAAAGAAGAAGAAGAAAAAGCAGCAGCTAAATTCTTCAGCCTTCCTAAAAAAGAACTTTCTTTTGCAGAGTCCCATCAGTCTTGAAGCTTAATGATATCCAAGACAACTCATAAACTTGTGCGGTATCATCCTGATACCAACTTCACAACAATGCAGATGAAATTTAGCAGTATGAGAGGAACTCTTAAGTACTGGGTTGCATAGATAAGACCTATAAGCTACCCCTTAAATGACTTTGTCTTGCCCCCTGAGAATTCTGAGAAGTTCCATCCACAAGGTGCCACGAAGCGGTCCTCATTTAATATTGCCAATGCATTCGTAAGAAGCAGACATCTCTCCAATAATGTCCATAAACCCATTCTCCTGATTATGGAAGATCGGGTTAGGGAGAGGGAAGGAGAGAGAGAGACTCGGGAAGGAGAGGGAGACATCCGGAATTCGAGCGGGAAGGGGTGAGAGAGAGTACTGATCCCTGCTTTGCGTGTTCTATGGTCACCTGAGGAATCCTTACGTGGCAGCCTTCCATTCGTCTCCGATAACAGCTGCTTATAGGTGTCACCGGCCCAAAGAGGAACTGTTTTTTGAATCCAACTTGCTCACCTCGAAAAGCTATGTATTTATTCCCTGGAGTGTTCAGGTGAGAGTCCGACCTTGGTGCCAAATTGGTCAAATCGGTAGCCTGGTTAAGATGTATGAGCATTTTCTTCTGGTGTATCAATGGTTTTCTCTCTGAAGTGGCCTTGGGCCCTTGAGCTCCGACCGGGCATCCTTTCACGGCCATGTTCAGGTACTAGATCAAGAGCAAGACCAATGTTCTTATCTAGTCATGTAAACTTCAACAGGCTGTAAGAGTTTTATTAAAGAGAGATGATAAAACACCAACTTATCTACAATTTATATACAACCATTTAATAAAATAAAATTTTTTTTTTCCTTCAAATTTCTCTTTAGTTTTGCTTTAACTCTATATGATTAATTTTTAAATAAATATTATTATATTAAGAAGTGGTGATTTATAGCTGTAGATGAGTGGGTGTTTCATCACTTCTCTTTATTAAAACTTAATGTCTCTTACGCCCACATGTCTATGGATTTATATTATTTAATTAATGAGTTATAGCGAAATACAAATTTCTCTTAACTTTCATGATGTCCATAAGCCTATTTAATCATTGAGAGATACTTGGAGATAAAGTTGTTAGAGTGGTTATTTTTTCATTGTTAGATCAGATTCTCCATCAAGTTGCAATTGCAATAGAGAGAGGTATGCTTTTAATTAGTATTATTGTGTCAATGTTATGGATCATACAAAATCAAAGATCTTAATATTTATTGTTTCATGTTAAAATATTTAATATGTGATATTAGAACATCAAGTTGTAGATATTATATTGTCTCGACAAAATACAATATGGATGCCGTTTTCACAAATTGTATTTCCGTTTTACCAAAAACTTCGGTGTTTTGGTTTTGTGTTGTCCATATGTGTGGTTTCGGTACAAGAGAGACGAGTAAGGAGAAGAACCACCGTGGGTTGTGATGTTGAAATTGATTTGAAGTTTTGTTATAAGGGAGGAAAGTGTAAGGAAGAGCCGCCGTGGGTTGACTGAGGGTGTTGTAAGGTTGGTCGGAGTGCCCTTGTCAATAACTTGGAAGGGGTGGCGCAGTTGGTAGGATGAGAAGCCAAGAACGGGCGGCAATGTACCTCCCCGAAAGTCCTTGCTTTATTCATGGAAAAAGGGGGGAAGGCAACGGGTGTTTGGCGTCAAGAGGAGGCCGAAAACCTCGTTGCCGGCAGCCTTGCTGCAGCAACGCAAAGGGTTGTTAAGCCTGGTAGCCGTGGTGAAATGATGAATAAAAATAAAAAAATAAAGAAGAGGGGAGGTGGACATTCGGCAACAGGAGGAGGAGGCTGGGGATGCCTAATCTAGGTCTTTAGTGATTAAGTAAATATCTTTTAATGATATTGTGAATTTTTTTTTTTAAAATTTTTAAACATATAAAAAGAATTTATAAAAAAGAAGAAGACATTTTAGACTTATAGGAACATTTTGTCTGCTACAGCCTCGGTGGATGTAACACAACTCTTCTACTAAAGAGCTCGTTATTACATATAATTTGAGGTTTCGAAGGGTCTGAAGCTGAGCATCTAGAAAGATATTATCAGACAAAGAGCATAAGAGCCCGAGCAGTACTGTAGGCACTGGGTTGAATTGGCAGTTGCCACAAGGGATCACATTTTGATATAAACCATGCATACAAGTACACTCGGGTCACTGTCTATCTTTATGAATCTCGCACTTACCGAAGAGAAGTATAACTGAAGTGAAGGACTCTTGCAAGTAATCTGCAGGCACTTCAGACTCTGATCCGCATGCAGTTCAGTACTACAAAGTACTTGTTAAAATGTACAGCAAGGAGGCGTTTCCTTCCCGCTAAAAAGAAGAAACTTCTTTCGCCATTAGGATCAGTCGGGTAAAGCCATGGTGTCCTCCATATCTTCTTTCCCAAATTTGACGCTCCCACTGAACTTATTTGGAATTGGTTGCACAATGATATGTAAAGACAAGGTTTTCCCCACAGCCATAGACTACACGTGGGTGTAACTTGTGTCACACGTATATGTATATATTCTTGAGGAAAAAAAATTAACAATATTATTAAAAAATATTTTCTTAATCATTAAATAAAATAAAAATAAGTCACTGTCGAGAGCTCCATGCGCGCATTTCTGTAAAGAATTTTGTAACTTGAGTCACACGTCTTTGCACAATAATGACGTAGACTGTGACATGTACGTTCCTGAAAGTGTCACTTCGTTGCAATCATGAATATATATCGTGTTTTCCGCCTGATCACGGCCACCACATTAGGGTCAAGGACCGAAATATCAGAAGAACAATTTCATGAAGCAAACCTGGCACCCTTATGTATAGAAGGATGTGTGGCTATGATAGCGCCGAGTAAATTATGAAGTCGACAATTTTATTGTGAAAATCTTATGTTCTATGTTGAATTGAGTTGGGATGATTTGAATTTTTTTAATGAATAATAGAGAATTGAGATAGTAAAGTGAGTTTTATGAAGTCTACTTAAATTAAGTTTATATGTATTTAGATATTAAAATGAGTTTAGATATATTTATGAGAAGTTGAAAAAGGTTATGAATTTTGTATGTAAATATTGAGTTAAAAAAAGTTGTAAATCTCATATGTAAAGAAATTTTGAATTGAGATGAGTTTAATAATTTAAAAATTAGGTGTTTAAATATTAGATTTAGTTTAAAATTACTTCAATCCAAATTACAAACGAGGCGCTGCATGTACTTTGTGATAACACTTTAACCAGCAAATTTATTATTTTGCAGTGAATTATTGTGGATGAAGGGTTTTCGTGTACGGGCTTTTGATATAGCCTGATCTACATGATCGAGCGGCGTAGGTTGTGAATTAGTTGATAAATAATAGCAAACTTCTAGTGACTGAGGTTCTCATAAGTTCTTCATTCTATAGCATGTCCCTAAAACCTCATGGACTTTAAGGATCAGACCTATGTTATTCATGGCACTGCTCTGAGCATTTCGAGTCTGGTATGAAAGCATCAAGTCATATTTTTTTTCCTGATTTCCTTTTTGGTTTTTAGTTTACGTTTGTTTGTTTGTTTTTTTAATCTCACTAGCTTCTAAAAAATGATGTTTTGACAATCTAGTAGGGATAATAAGGAATCAACCGAGATACAAGACTCATGCTAAATAACTTTGAATCCTGGTAGGCAATCAAAATACATCGAACACAGAATTGATGCGTGCATGAAATTGCACAATGGGCAGCCTCCTATAATGCATTCTGAAGCATACCTCTTATTAAAGTTCCACAATGTCTATTAGATTTTAATAGTGGCAAAGATCCACCACCCTCTTGTATAAATTAAATTGCTTTCATGAAGACTATCTGTAATGTGTCGGTTTTATTAATACATAAGTATGTTTTCTGAGAAAAAAAAAAATCAGCATATATGTTGCATGGTACATTTTGTGCTTTATATGAGTACTTCTGTGCTAGTTCAATTATTTAGCTTTGCTCAACTTTCTTCTAGTTTCCTTGTGCACTTGGTTTTCAGAAGTGGGGGAAGCATTTTGTGCACTTCACTGATGTTGTCATGTTGTATGATGGTTACTTGTTCAGAGAGTCTTATTGGGGTATGCCCCTTACCTGTGTATGTTCATTCTTCATATACCAACTGAACTTACCCCACCTCCCCTCCAAAAAAACAGACAGGTGGTGAAATGGAGTCATCTAGGCATACCTCTGTGTTCAACTATAAGGAAGGTCTACTTGCATCAAGCAGCAGTACTGAAGGACATGATGATGGAAGGAGTAGCTCCATGTGTTTCATCTTGGTGAGTGAAAATATCAAGAAGTCCTGGAATGATTTACAAGAACTTGCTGGGAGAGCATGGGAAATGGGTCACTCTGACCCTCGGAAAGTCATATTTGCAACCAAAATGGGGCTGGCATTGTCAATTGTGTCCTTTCTCATATTCTGGAAACAATCATATCACGACATCAGTCAGTACTCAATCTGGGCAATCCTCACTGTCATTGTGATGTTTGAATTCACTATAGGTATATTGATAAATATCATCCTTAATTCAATTTATACTCAAGATGCATGCTTGCCACACTAACTTCCTCTAGCAGCTTATTGAATATATTTTCATGCAGGAGCAACCTTTATCAAGGGTTTCAACCGCGGTTTGGGAACATTTTGTGCAGGAATTCTTGCTTTCTTCTTTTCTGAGCTAACTTTGTTGTCTGGCCAATGGGAGGAAGTTGTAATTGTTATAAGCATTTTTATAACAGGTTTAACTTACCACTTAATATCTTGATTTACTTTTCCATGTTTCAAATTATCTAATGTATTTTTTCCCCCTCGTTGCTTAGGATTCTTTGCCTCTTATCTGAAGCTGTATCCATCAATGAAGCCCTACGAATATGGATTTCGAGTGTTCATATTGACTTATTGTATCCTTATGGTTGCTGGGAATAGGACTAGAGGATATCTTGAGGCAATTGTAACTCGACTAGTCCTTATTGCAGTGGGAGCAGGCGTATGTTTAGTTATAAACATTTTCATTTACCCCATTTGGTCGGGCGAGGATCTGCACTACTCGGTGGTGAAAAACTTCAAGGCTTTAGCTGCTTCCTTAGAAGGTTTCTAAGCTTCTATATGAGTATGCCAAGGATCTGTACTGCCTGTTTTAACCATTGAAACATCCATGCTTACTTTTCCAGTCGTTTTCTGTAGGATGTGTCAATGGATACCTGAAAGGCATTGAATATGAAACTGTCCCCTCAACATTACTTACATGCCAAGCTGCAGATGATCCACTGTACAGCGGTTACCGATCAGTGGTAGACTCTGCACGCCAAGAGGACACTCTGGTATGCAATATCATCATATGTTAATGTTATCTGTTTGGACAAAAAATGTAGGAATTGTGGGGTTTGACTCGTTCTTACATGTTCAGTTAGGCTTTGCAGTCTGGGAACCACCTCACGGGCGTTATAAAATGTTCAATTATCCATGGAAAAACTATGTCAAAGTAAGTGGCGCATTGAGGCATTGTGCATTCACGGTCATGGCACTGCATGGATGTATTCTATCAGAAATACAGGTGATTTTTGTAGTTATTTGTTCTTTCCTTTGGCAGGATTTCAACTAATTAAATATTTTGCAATCATCCTGAAATGTTATGGCTTATGGCCCTTCTTGCAACCCTACCATTCGAGTCGATCGGAAATAGTGGCGGATGAAAAGATTAATTCATGAGAATATATTTGAAATCTCAAACCTATATAATTTTCAAAGTAGGAACTTTGCTCCCGTTAAACAAATGACCATGAATTAGTTCATTCGAAGTTTAAGGCCCCGTTTGGATACAGAAACGGTTTCATTCCATCTCATCTCGTCATTACAATTTTTTCAAATTTCCACATAAAATATAATAAACAATTCAACTTTTTCAAATTCTAAAACAATATTAATATTAAAAAATAATACTCTAACAATATTTTATTCAACTTTCATCTAAACCATTTCATCTTATCTCATCTCCGAAAACAAACGGCAATAATGTTGGAGAAGGGGATGAAGACTTGCTGCAGACACTTGACCTGTTATTGATCTTCGCTAGTTATTCATGTACTTTTTGAGTTGATAGGCCTATCATTAAAAAAAAAAAAAGTGCAGAAATTTGGGATTCGTATTCCATGTTTTATAATTTGTTCATGTAGCCTTAAAAATTAATAGTCCTGATTCAACACTGCCATTATGCTCTTGAGCATTAACCATTGGAAAGAAATGAGCTTCATTGAAGCTTCACTATATATCATTAAGCTTTTGATTTTGTACATGTAGGCCCCAGCAGAGAGGAGACAAGTATTTCGCAGTGAGCTTCAAATGGTTGGAGCAGCAGGTGCTAAAGTTTTGCTTGAGCTTGGAAGGAAAGTAGAAAAAATGGAAAAATTAGGCCCTGGAGACATACTTAGAGAGGTGCATGAGGCTGCAGAGCAACTACAGAAGAAGATAGACAGAAGATCATATATCCTGGTCAATTCAGAGAGCTGGGAAATTGGAAGACAGCCCAAGACGATAGAACGCCTCGAAGATCTTTTGGATAAAGATAAGGAAAGTCTGCAATTGGGGTTCAAGTCCTTAAGTGAATCTGTACTTGATCTGAGCTCACTTCCAGTGGAGACTCCTTTAAAAAATGGTGGTTCAAAGGATATTATATTCAGGAAGCAAATAGCTTGGCCATTGCGTCATAACCCATTCAATGGCGATGCAGTTGCAGAGGAAGCTGATGAATACAATACATATGAAAGTGCAAGCGCCATGTCTTTAGGGACATTTGTTTCACTTGTGATTGAATTTGTTGCAAGGCTTCAAAATGTGGTTGACACATTTGAAGAACTCAGTGAGAAAGCAGATTTTGAGGAGCCTTTTGTCAATGTGACAACGACAAAGAGGGTTGGATTTTGGATCAGACTATTCAGGTCTTACAGTTTCAAATATTGAGATCATGCGAGTTTTGCCAGCTTCAAGTTGTCGGAAATTCATGCTTTTGTTTTTCTAAAATAACAAAATAATTGCAGGGAATATTTCAGCAGTGTAGCCCTCCATTGATGCAGGAGTTAAAAGGAGGCTTTGTGGAGCATTCATTCCTGCTGACAGTAGCCCTGAATCAAATGGATTGTGTTCCAGTTTCTTCATGATCTGTTGATGGCAACCCTTGATTTCTTGAGTGCTCAAGTTAATGATCTACTTCTTTTTTTAAACCTAAAGAGGATAAGCCTTCTAGTTCTGGCAACTACAAAGCAATAAGCCTTAGTTCAATAGTCACCCTTTCTTCTTAGGCACACTTCTAAGGAATTGGGTGCCATTGTTAAGAGAAGTGTTTTATTAATCTCTCTTTACCACTATAGCTCACAGCCTTAACAAGAAGAGAAGTGCTACAGTCATAAACTCACAAACTGATATGATTGTACGTGATTTATTTTATAATAAGAATAACTTTACGTACTACATCAAGCCACTCTAATTATTTCTTGTACTTCTTTACACGTGAAGTGTTTAGAAAAGAGAAGCATTTTAATTACAAATAGATTTCTTAAAAATAAACTCACATATTGATATATTTTGATGTGATAAGCTGTTGTTTTTTTTTTTAGACGTGTCCTTGGTGGATTCATTTAGAGTAAATCAGAACGTGGTATGCATTATTAGAACTAGAGAACTAATGCTTCCAAAGGACCTCGGCAAACCAAATCCAAGAAAGAACATGCGCAGGTCATCATCCAGATCCTACGGATTATTAAACTACATAAATAAATGACAACCTTAGATTAAACTAAACATAAATTTCTGGCCCCATCATTCACACGTAAAATATATATAAAAGAAAAAATGAACAAAAACAAGCAATGCCAGCAATTTCGTCTTCAGAGATCTCATTCGCTTTTGTCTTGATCTGATCATTTTATAACCATAATTTTTTAACACACTAGTTCCTACCGGTCTTAACTTCCAACGACTTTTCAAATTTTCTTAACCACCAAACGACACCGTTGCTCTCGCTCTATTGACAAATCTTCCATGTATATATATATACATCACGAATTCACTTTCATGCATTATATTTATAGTTTTTTTCATTGATTGTGAGGATATTTTTTTATAAGATATACGGTGTTGAGTAATAAATAATTACCGATAAAAAAAAAATATATCTTTTTTTAACTCTCTCGATGCTTAATTTTCCTTTAATTACCTCTGTTCTTTTTGTTTTTCTGGCCGATAAGAACCCTTCCGGTTCGCCACCCTGCAGCATTAATGGCTGCGAAGATCGGGTCTTTTCGACACAGTTTCGCCGAGAGGAGCAAGGAAAGGCTTCTCTCCAGGAAGGGTTACTCCGAATTAGGCGTGAATAGTTCCTACGGTGGCGACGACGGAGTCAAATACAGGTGTTTCCGTAACTTCTCTGATGGGATCGTCAACTTCTGGACCGGTATGCGGGAAACTTCAGCCAAGCTATACCAGATGGGCAGGTCCGATCCCCGGAAACTCCTCTTCGCCGCGAAAATGGGGATGTCCTTGTCCATTGTGTCCCTCGTCATCTTCTTCAAAGATCCGCTTAAGGACGTCAGCCAGTATTCCATCTGGGCAATTCTCACAGTCGTCGTGGTTTTCGAATTTAGCGTAGGTATTAGCTTCGATCATGCTCATGCCTGTTTAATATCAAGGACTGACTTGGAGATTCAGTTGGTTTTCATCCCCAACAAAGAAAAAAGATCGAATTTGTCTTGTTTTATTCACGAATATATATATATATATATATATTGTTGGCTTTTTTACCCGAGTTATATTCTCGTTTTACATTCGTGCAATGCATTCTTAGGTGCTTCAATAAAGAGTAAAACTTTGTCCTTCGGGGGAAAAATAAGTACTCTTATCAAACATGTTCTAAGCAGCATGCCTATTCATATATTATCTGTTCTAAATCTTCCTAAGGGTGTATATAAAGCTTTGATTTCCATTTTCTCTAATTTTCTTTGGGGTGTTGGGGAGGATTCAAAGAAAAGAAAATGGGTGGCTTGGTGTAGAATTTGTTTGCCGGTGGAAGAGGGTGGTTTGGGCATTCGGGACCTCTCAATCCTCTTTATTTATGAAATTTGTTAGGAAATTTCTTGTGGGGAATTCCTTATGGGCTGAATTTTTTAGAAAAACATATGTTGGTAATGCCCATCCGGCTTCGGTCTTGTGTAACCAGCGGGGTACTAGATTCTAGAAGCGTATTATGTCTGTGCTTCCTTTGTTCATTAGTAACTCAAAATATTTGGTTCGTTGTGGGGAGATAAATTTTTGGTATGACAATTGGTTGGGTGATGGACCTTTGGCTGAATCTCTAGAGGTGAGGGGCGATCCTTCTTTGAAAGTAAATTCGGTCCTTGCTAATTCTACTTGGGATGAACGCAGGTTATGTGAAATTGTTCCAGGTGGGATTGTTACTAAAATTGTTTCATCACAAGTGAAGTTGAGAGCTGGTAGGGACATTCTCATCTGGGTGCTGAAATCTGATGGGATTTTTAGCACTAAATCGGCATAGTAGATTATTCGTAGGAGAGGAAATATCTATCTTTGGAGGAAGTGGCTTTGGCATAAGCATGTTCCTAAAAAGATGTCCTTTGTTTGTTGGAGAGCCCGGAAGGTAGCATTACCTGTGGATGAATTGATTAAAAAACTCGGTATTCCAATAGTTTCCAAATGTAATTGTTGTTTTTCTCCCCAAATTGAAACTATTGATCATGTGTTGTGTGAAGGAGAGGTGGCGCGTAAAGTGTGGATTATTTTGCTGCTGTCTTTGCCATTAGGCTTCCTCAATTACGTACTTGACAGGGAGTGGTGAATGTCTAGTTGCTTCGGGCATCAAAATCGTCTCAAGTTGGTTTGTGTAGAGGCGTTATTCCCATTTTAATTACTTGGGCTCTTTGGCGTTCAATATGTGCGGCACGTATGGAGGATGGGCCTTGAATTGAGAGGCTGTGGTTCGGGTTGTGAAATGCTTCTTACTGGATATTTCTTCGAATTTTCGGCCATTTTCAAGGCTGTCCAGTAGAGATGAAAGCATTTTGAAGGAGCTTAACTGTCCTTTTATTCCTCTTAGCCAAGGAGTGGATGGTTCAAACTTAATGTTGATGGTGGTTCGAACGGTAAATCAGGACCTTTTGGTGGCGGCGGCATCATCCGTGACGCTTGTGTCGTGCTTTGGTGGGATTTGCACACTTCTATGGTGTCTCAACTAATTCGGTTGTAGAGGGACGTGCTTTATTGGATGGCCTAAGAATGGCGCAACAGCTTGATATTAGAAATTTGTTAGTTGAGTCGGATTCAAAAGTAGTTGTGGGATGGATCACATCTGGTGATTGCAATCACTGGTATATGTGGGACTTTTGGGAAGAAATTCAATTTCTATTCCGGTCTCTAAACTGCCGCATTTATCACATATATAGAGAAGTCAATATGGTAGCTGATTTTTCAGCAAAGGAAGGTGCTAAAAGTAAGATCATGGATTTTGCCAGGAATGACATTGGTATTGGACGGTTGTGGGGTCTTTTGCGAACGGACTATTTGGAATTTCCTTATTTATGTAGATAAGTCCTAGCGTCTTGATTGCTTCTATATGGTTATTCCAACTCCTCAGTGAGGGTTTTTCAATAAAGGTTCTACTTTATTTTTTTTAAAAAGGTGCTTCAATAGAAAAGGGTAAGCTTCACTGTGCTTGCTGGTTTGTTTGCAGGGGCAACACTTAACAAAGGATTCAATCGTGCTTTGGGGACATTTTCGGCCGGAGGGCTTGCTTTGGGCATTGCAGAGGTGGCTTTGAGGGTTGGGGAATTTGAGGAAGTTATTATAGTAATTAGTATTTTCTTAGCAGGTCAGAGCCTTTATGATTAATGTCAAATGCCAATATTTCCCTTTTCCGTCCTTCATTTTTTTGTTTTGCATGGAAACTCCATTCTTAAATGATCCTTATGTCTTGATGTATAGGATTTCTTGCAAGTTATACCAAACTTTATCCACCAATGAAGTCTTATGAATATGGTTTCCGGGTATTCTTGTTGACATTCTGTATTGTATTGGTCTCTGGGAGTAGCTCGTCGCAGTTTTTCCAAACAGCTTTCTATCGGTTATTACTTATTGGGATTGGTGCTTGTGTATGTCTAGTTGTAAATATATGCATGTATCCCATCTGGTCAGGGGAGGATCTGCACAAATTGGTGGTGAAAAATTTTCAGGGTGTTGCTACTTCTTTGGAAGGTTGGGCCGAATTCTTTTATGCCCTGATTTGTACCATATAACTTTCTTTTATGCAACTGTCACAGTATCTTTTTTCTTTTATTTGTAGTTGATTGAATGACATGCTTGCTATATTGCTTCAAAACTTTGTTCAGGCTGTGTTAATGGATACTTGCAATGCGTTGCATATGAGAGGGTCCCTTCCAAAATTCTTATATACCAAGCATCTGATGACCCGCTGTATAGTGGCTATAGATCAGCTGTACAATCTTCAAGCCAAGAGGAATCTCTGGTATGCTTATGTCATAATTCTGGCACCTGTCCTCATGAATAGAGCCAAAAAGTGGCAGGTGATAATTTTAGCTTAATCTGATATTTCAGTTAGATTTTGCAATATGGGAACCACCTCATGGCCCTTATAAGGGGTTTAATTATCCCTGGAGGAACTACGTCAAAGTAAGTGGTGCACTGAGGCATTGTGCTTTCATGGTAATGGCAATGCATGGGTGCATACTTTCAGAAATACAGGTGAATTGACCTATTCCTTTTTTTTTTTTTTTTAATCTTCTAGATATGTTTGTTGCAGCATTGTATCTGTTCTTATTTCTCCCAGGATGGTGACTTTTGTTTCCGCTCTTTTAGGTTGGGCACAATTTATAACATGATCAATTAGAACTGGACATTTGCGATCATTTGTACCTATAAAAAAACAAAAAAAAAAAAAAAAAAACATTTGCGATCATTTGTAATAATATACTGAAATTGTCTGTTTTAGTTCTTCCATTCCATCTACAGTTCTCTTGATAAAAGTAATAAAGCACCGTTGTTAATTTATTCCTTGAATTGATCTTTCTTTTCAGAATTCTTTCAGTTTTCATTTCTATTGAAGCATCAAGTCTTGAACTTGAACATGGTCATGTAGGGGTTCTATCAGTATTTTGCCACTCTTTTTTATTTTTCAAATTTGTTAGGATTTACTAACCGAAAAGAGGGGAAAAGATGTGCTAGGATTTGATCATGTCTACTTTCTTATGCCATTTACCGCAGGCTTTTGGGCCAAGACACCCATGAGTCATTCTTTGTTGACAAGACTGGGTTACTGCCTCAAACATCTGTTCTGTGGACACCATTCCCCCAGTAACTGATGAACTGTCTGCTCCCTTGATAAAATCTTAATGACCTATCCTCCAATGAATATTTTACTGTTAGGTTGTGATTTGTTAGTTTAGTTGGTGAGTGGTGGGGAGGTAGAGTATCTAAAAGCAAGCCGGGGACACCGAATAAGTGATAGTAAGAGCAATAATAAAGCTGAGGACTGAAGAAACGATCTGTTCCACTTGCTTCTCCTGTCAGCCATTAACATTCACATTTATCATCTAGTTTCTTTAGGTTAATTCTCAGACAATCAAGATATCTCACATTTTATTTCCGTTGCGGTTTAATGAATAAAAAGGATGCAAAAATTGACTACTTTATGCATAGATATTACAAATGAGAGATGAAGCATGATTTGAAAGTATAGTTAGTAGTTATGACATGTTGCTGAAGCATTTGCACCTATGAGCTTCTGGAAGATGTCAGTTAAGAGTCCTCGCTAAACTCTTTATGAACATTACTTTTTCTAGAGTTCAGAAAAGCTCTCCAAGTCTAGAAATTGGTTGTTGATGCATCTGTTTTTAAGATCTGTTCTTTTGGCATTGAGGATGTATAATAACTTTCTTCTGAGCTATCTATTTACACTATCAGCTGTTTTGACTTTGTATCTCTAGGCACCAGCAGAAAAGAGACAGGTTTTTAGTAGTGAGCTTCAGAGGGTTGGTACCGAAGGAGCTAAAGTGTTACGTGAGCTAGGAAGCAAAGTTGAAAAGATGGAAAAATTAAGCTCCAAAGACATATTATTTGAATTGCATGATGCAGCAGAAAAGTTACAAATGAAGATTGACCGAAAATCATACCTTCTGGTCAATTCAGATAGCTGGGAAGGTGTAATGCGGGCTAAGGAATTTGAAGATCCTCAGACCTTGATTGATGTTGACGACAATGAAAATAAAGGAATTGTGATCAATTCGCTCAGTGAAACATGGGATTTCCATAATCCAAACATGAGTGTAGAGCCCTCCTCAATGCCGCAGTGGATATCCTCTGAAAGTCTGCTTAAGAAACCAGTATCATGGCCACGTCTCTCATTTGCTGGGGATTCCATGCTTAATGAACGAGAATCAAAAGTATATGAAAGTGCCAGTTCCTTGTCTTTAGCTACATTTTCATCCCTTCTTATTGAGTTTGTTGCCAGGCTTCAAAATATTGTTGATGAGTTTGAAGAGCTTAGTGAGAAAGCAAATTTTATGGAACCCATGCCAGAGGCCAAAGAGGTGGTTGGTTTTGGACCAGACTGTTGAGATGTTTCCGTTGACTTCCTTGTTCAATTGATTCAACCTCTTATTTTTTTTCATTCAATTGTTGGCAATTCATCATTGATTACCGCTTGGTTACTTCATCTTTCTGAATGTAAGGATTGGAAAGGGAAAGAGGGTGAGTTTCTCACCCAAACAGTGATTATAGCCATTGAATTGGGGTATGATCTGATGATTTGTCACTTCGAAGGATTGATTTTATCTTATTTTAAGTGAAGGCGAGCAGGGACATCTCCAGTGATAGAGCTTTTGTGATGCCTGGATTTTATCAGAAAAGGAATTGAAAGCTTTAGAGATTAGGCAGCTGTTTCTTAAGATATCTGTATCTTTTGTCAATATATATTTTATGGGTATCGATACTAACAGAAGAGGACCCAGAAAACAGAGAGATCACCATGCTGGCCTTTACTATGCATTTTTTGCTATTTGTGGTGTGTTGTAAATTTTGGCATAAAGTGAAATTTGAGCAATTTTTAGCAGAGCTGCTGCTTGAATTCAGAGTTTTTAGGCCTAGAGGACATGAGCACAACAATCGGATAGCAACACTCCAAGTTATATAAACTGATTAATATGTGCTGTTCATATATAATTATGAATATATCATTAAAAAAAAGGTCTCAATGATGTCACAGGACATCCTTGTAAATCGCAGGCAAAAGCAGATCCTTTTACGGTTGTATTCATTCATTGAAGGTAGCACTGGACAGATCGTAGACGATAAACAGAAAGAAAAGGCCGACTTCTTTGGTGGGTGAAACGTGGGGAGTACTCCTTTGCCTCCTATCAGAAAAAGTGAAAATAAAGGTAGAAGACGTATTAATTATGGTATCAAAAGGTTAAGTCCATTACTATTGTATTGCTTTGACATTATATATATAAAGGTTGGCTTAAGAGATCAAAACAATCCAAAATATAACTCTAGTAAATTTATATTTTTTTTGAATGTATAAATTATAATTATATTATAATTTTGATTTAAAGAAAATTATAGACCCAATAATTTATAGACCTAATAGATTATTGGATTGAGCGGAGGGTGGGGGGGGAGGCTGGAAACCCTCCCCCGCATGGTACATGACAGGATGTGGGGATGGGTCCACCCGCCCCACACTGGAAGCACCCCTAAGGCTATCGGAGAATAGGGAGTCGAGTACTTAAGGGTACCATTGCTAATAGAGGGGTTTATTTTAAGTATCTAGTTTTCATTATGTTATTTGGCTTATTGAAACTTATAGTTATCAGTTTGTTATGTTGAGGTTATTGAGAGATTATAGAAACGTTGATTTATGTTATTTGATTTATTGCATTAATGACCTTTGGAAGAAATTTGTGTATTAAGCTGAAATAGATGAATTTATGTTTTTGTTTTGGAGGCATTATATTTGTATTGGGAAATATGATGATAGGTGGTTGGCAGTAATTCTCTGAACCATCTGGATACGGGGTGTTATAAAGGTGAGGTGCGGCTGACTGATGGAACTAGGGGGCAACTGAAGGCTTAAGCGATGGCAGTGACAGGCGGCGAGGCAGATGAGTATCGATGGCAGTGACAGGCGGCGAGGCAGATGAGTATGGTGGCGGTGTGCTTGACGACGACATGGGGTAGGTGGCGGTTTGGTAATGTGAGGCACGATGAGTGCAAATGAATAGGGATATGAGAGAGAGCCTGAGGGACGTGCTACGACACAATAAAGAGGAGAGAGAAAAACAAAGGAGAGCGAAACCGAGATAGAGTGCGAGAGGGAGGCTTTCCAGTCTAGCCTCAGGATTGGACGGCGCGGAGGATGGCAGAGGGAGAGCTGGACGATGACAGCGCAATAGAAAGGGCAACGGGAGACAAACTGGAGAGACGGGGATGGTGGTGTTTGCACAGGAGAGAATAGAGAGAGATACTTTGGGGCTGGGAAGGAAAAATATAGGGTTTAGGGCTAGTGACCAAAACCGCGTTATTTTGGGTCATTTCATTTTTTTTTTGGGCTGGGTTTTGCTTAAGAAATAGGAAGGGTCTAATCACGGGCTTGATCATTATAGTTATGCAGCTTGAAAGTCCAAAAAGTCTGCGCAAAAAAAGCCCAAATGGATAATGCAAAAGAGCAAGGACTTAGTACATGAATATCCAACTCGCACAATATGCATCCGGAAACTAGAGGGATACCACAAGCTTGTATCCTTGTAGTCAAAAGGGATAGCACCATTCCATAGCTAGCTTCCATATAAACACAGAAAATTTAAGTGGTAAGATGGGATTCCATAAAATGTTTGAGAAAATGAATAAACTTGAATGCGGCCTCAATAAATCCCAAGCATATTTGGAGTTGAATTTCCATGCCATCATTTGAATGCTTCCAAACCTTCCTTGAGCTTTATATTGTAACTTACTACTTCCTGCATTATAAATAGGCCAGACTCGTCCTATAACCAGTTTTTTTGATTAGTACTTTTAGTTGGAAGAATTAAAAGCATTATAATTAGCTCTTCTTATAGATTTATTAATATCTCAGACGGTCATTTATTTTTCTCAGCTGCTTCGATTCATTGTCGTGCTCATTTATGATGTGTCTATACAGTATACTGCACAATAATATAAAGTCTGTCGTCCTTTTTTTTTTCCCCCCTTTTTTTATTTGTTATTCTTGCTTTCTTTCCGCATCTCTAATGGTTATTGAAACAATAATGGAATTTGGCATGCCATCTGAGCCAGTTTTGAAACAATATACACTATTTTTTCGGACGACATGAGTTGATCTGCTTGCATGTAATTTCTCTCCCTGCAGTCCCGGTGATGGGCTCAGAAGTCACAAGTTCAAAACTTTTGCCTCGGGTATTTGGTTTTCTGGAACTTTGTCAAGCTAATGAATGACTTTTTGAGTGCTGTTCCTGAGTCTCACACTTTGTAGGGTACCAACCCAATATTTAAGTTCAATGTGATCACAAAGGTGCTTCAATATCTAGCTTGTACGTAAAGCATTTCTTTCTTTCTAATCTGCATTTTAAGTTTCTTTTGCAGGATTTCTGCATGAATTTATCATTCATCATAATTTGCGTTTTGTTGGTTTGCATTATTTTGTCTTTTTTCCTCGTTTGGTGTGACAATGTTTGAAATGCAGGTGGTGGAGAAGACAATCCATTCATTTTTATTTGGACGAGCTGAACGAGAGGGACCCAGATCCTTTGTCCACGTTCGGACGTTTTTCGCCAACCTGCAAGCACTTCAGGCCATCGATAATTCGATCTTGTTTTGATGTCTAGCTAATTTGACACGGTCTTCCGGTAGAAAAATGATAGAATTACTATTTTATAATAACTTGTTTACCATTATATAATAAAATAACATTATTTTTAATTTTATTTTTTAATTTGATGAATTAAATATAATAAAAAATATCATTATATTTAAAAGTGTATATAAATAGTGAAGCTATCACTACTCGCTGTATATGTAAGGAGGTTCCCACTAAACACACGTCCCACCCTGCTGAACGAGGATCCAGATCTTTCCATACATGTGTAGAGCCTGATGGAAGGTCGACAAGGTTTCTTTTTTTCTTCTGTATTTTAGAAAAAGAAAATTTTTATTTAGCATCTAGATAAAAATAACAAATCATATTATATTAATATGCAATACGAAAATGACAAGTAAAAGAAGGGGATAAAGGTTAGCTAATGGGTAGCCCGATGTGAAGCTCTTGGGCCGTAAAATTCCAAGGACTTGGGGAGGCCAGTCGGTGTCACGTGTGGTACGTAGCCTGGTAGGTGTGGAATGAACCTAAGTTGTGTGCATTTTAGGGCAGCTTTTTTTGGTGCAGATTATAATGCATGCAGAACCATCCAAGTACGTACAATGGAGGAGAGGTGCCCGCGCCATGGTTGATTGGGGGCGGGGAGGAGCAGTATACGTACGTAGTCTGACATGCAATCAAAGATCGATTGCGTACTGTCTTTCAGTTTACAATAATAAGTTTTTGCTTGGCAGATCGATCAAAATCTCTGCGACAAATATCGATCCTTTGAGTAAAAGCCGTAAAAGACAAGCAACTGATGATGATGAACATCATATCATTTTGTTCAAGTCTTTGGGGTTTAGCCTGATATGATATGTGCCTTTCAAAAGCGACGACAAAGTGTAGTACTTGAGTTGGTCGTCGCGTGCCCCCCGCGGCCACTCTCATATCTGTTTTGATCCAACTATTAATATTAAACTGGTCTCTCAATCATGTAGATGAATCTGAATTGAAAGATTGCAGCTCGCAGCTAGCACTGGAGTCTCGATAGTTTTGGCTAGCTGCAGATCAACACAATTAAGATTAAACAAGAAAATCTATAGCAGATATATATATATA
>QEOT01003094.1:46149-59340 GCA_003123785.1 Pterocarya stenoptera
GAGTACCGTGTGCGCGCGTGTTGATCTTCAGTCATTTATTTTTCTCTGCTTCGATTCATTGTTGCCGTCCTCATTTAGATCAGTGTCTATACAGTATACTGTACAATAATATAAAGTCTGTCCTTTTTTTCCCCTTTTTTTATTTGTTATTCTTGCTTTCTTTCCTCATCTCTAATGGTTATTGAAACAATGGAATACAATCCATTCATTTTTGTTTGGACGAGCTGAACGAGGGACCCAGATCTTTGGGCCACGTTCGGTTTTTCGCCAGCCTGCAAGCACTTCAGGGCATCTACGATTCGATCCTGTTTTGATGTCTAGCTTTGACACGGTCTTCCGGTGGAAAAATGATAGAATTACTATTTTATAATAACGTGTTTATAATTATGAATTAATTTTTATATCAGTCTACACACCACACACTATAATTTTTTTTTATTTTATTTTTATTTATTTCTCTTATTAAATGTATATTATATAGATGATGAATAAAAAAATATAAATGTTTCAAGAAGAGTAAAATAAAAAAAATTGAAAAAAAATAAAAAAAATAAAAAACACATTAATGTGTGGTGTGTAAGCTTATGCATAGAAATACTCTTACCATTATATAATAAAATAACTATTTTTAATTTTATTTTTTAATTTGATGAATTAAATATAATAAAAAATATTATTATATTTAAAATTGTATATAAATAGTGAAGCTATCACTACTCTCGCTGTATCTGTAAGGAGGTTCCCACTAAACACACGTCCCATCGAGGTGAACGAGGATCCAGATCTTTCCATATATGTGTAGAGCCTGAAGGAAGGTCAAATTGAGTCGACAAAATGAGGAGGCAAATTAGTCTTTTCCTTTGGTGAAATAAAAATTTTACTTAAAAGATCTTTTACACACCAGACTAATATATAATTTTTTATTTTTATCATTTTATTTAATTACATATATTTATGTGTAAATATATATGTTTAAATAAAATGATAAAAATGACAAATGAGCTGTGCTACTCTTCTACCTGAATAGCATCGATCCATTATACCGTTAGGCCAAATAGTCTTTTCTTTTTCTTTTTCATATTTTTTATTATTTTAAAATATTTTTAAAAAATATAAAAAAAATATCAATATACTAATAGTTTATTTCTTAATTATTAAATAAAGAAAAAAAATTTAAAAATAAAATAAAATACATAAAACGTCAAAATAAAAAATAAAATTAAATAGATAAAATAATATTTTTCAACTACAAGGGGTAGGTTAGCTAATGGGTAGCCCGATGTGAAGCTCTTGGGCCGTAAAATTCCAAGGACTTGAGGACGTCGGTGTCACGTGTGGTACGTAGCCTGGTAGTTGTGGAATGCGTTTTAATGTTGAATTGAATTAAATTGAATTGAAATAATAAAATATTATTTTTAATATTATTATTATTTTAAAATTAAAAAAAATTAAATTATTTATTATATTTTAAATTAAAATTTTAAAAAATCGTAATGATAAATTGAATTGAATTGAATTTGATTTAGGATGTAAACATACATTTTAGGGCAGCTTTTTTTGGTGCAGATAATGCATGCAGAACCATCAAGTACAATGGAGGAGAGGTGCCCGCGCCATGCAGGTTGATTGGGGGCGCGCGGGGAGGAGCAGTATATATACATACGTAGTCTGACATGCAATGCAAGATCGATTGCGTACTGTCTTTTAGTTTACAATAAAATAAAGTATTTGTTTTTCAACAAAATAAAGTATGCATTAATTTCATGCACGTTTGCATGTGTTAACGTTATGATCTCACACGTGATCAGCAGACCGCGGATCATCACGAGCCATTCAAAGAAAATGACTTCTTTCGGAACTATATATCATGATCGAGTAGATATATATATATATATATAAAGTAGAAGGAGTAGTAATCTTAAGGGGTAGTTCAACTAATCCGGTCTTGAGTTTGTTTTTTAATGATTATTAGTTTGAGTTCGTCTAGGATTACTAGAAGTTTATCTGATCATTAACTTTAAGATTTTATGAAATTAATCGAAGTGCGCGTAAATTGATCCAAACAATCACAGTTATAAAAAGAAAAAAAAAAAAAATAATAGTAGTGGTGGTACTGGGGTTGAGGCATTATTTTTAAGTAAGAACGTTGGGCATGACAGACCCTCATCCACAATATCATTAGTTTTGTAGCTACTAGTGCATGCGCATTTATTAGGGACGTTACTTACACCTACCAAAAAAACAAGAGTCAGAAAATGATTGATGCCTCTGCATGGCTTCTATAAATGCGATCGATCTTTTAGCTCCAACATGCAGCATTCATCGATCTGAAGCCTACCAGCTTCAAGCATCACGCAATCAACATTTTTGTTTCATGCGCGATTTTCATGCCATTTTACGCAATGTACTGGAAGCAATCAAAGAAGAAAAATCACCTTGTAAAAGCTTCCATAAAACTCATGATGATGATCATGAAGATCAATCAGGTACGTAAAATCTTTGTCTGTGGAAATGATCTACATATATGATCGATCTCCGTTTACTTGCTGCAGTTTCTTGTCTGTTGTTCATACGTACCATACGTACTCTACTAGCAATATTGGAAAGTGCAAGTTATATAAATATATATATTTATATGATAATTAGATGGTCACATGGGAACATTGGGAAGAAAACCCCGAAAGGAATTAAAAGATGTTCGTAACGTACACGTAATACGTACTTTCCCTTTAATTTCTTATATATATATATATATATATAATAGAGCCATTAAATTATTTAAAAGATCATAGTTGCGAGAAACCACAGCTAGCGTACGTAAGTAATTGTACTTGTACGCAGTCTATATGTATATTTATTACTGATAAAAGATGAACTAATTAATAATTGAAGTACGACTTACCTAGCTATATGTTCGTACTGTATAATCAAAGCATTCATCACATGCTCTTGTTGTTTTTCCAACACAGAAAAGGAGCAAGGAATAAGATGATTTCGACTATTCATTTGAGCAAGAAATAATGGGTAACTTATGCTAACAAAGGGCGACAACAGTACGCTATTCAACAACCTCGACCTCGGACCTTCATCTGAGGCGTGCGTGGGGCCTTAGGCGTACCGGAGTCAGACCTAATTCACTGCACTTACGTTATTGTTATAAGGACAGCTAGTATTCATGCAGAAAATCAGCACCAGAATTAGTAACTGCATTCGACACTTTAATTGTTCTTGGTCAGCTAGTTTAGGAAATCTGTAGTGCTCATACTTTCTACATATACACTTACGTTTTTATACATTAGAATAAATTTAGGAGTAATTTAAGTTTTTCAAACTTGTATTTATACATCCTCTTCTAATAGAAATGTGTGAATCATTTTCTCTATTCTTGTCTATTCCTCTATATGGTATCAGATTAAAGCTTAAAACTCCAACGAGTATTTCCTATCTTTCCTGCTTCTGCTATGGCCACTTCTTCCTCTGACGGTGTTCCAATAGCCATCAATGCCACCGAGCAAATTACTGCATGTCTCACACCAACCAACTTCCTTTCATGGCATGCTCAATTCGAGTCTCTCCTTCTCAGCTATAACATCTTTGGTTATGTCGATGGCACTCATACCTGCCCACCCCTACAGGCGTCAACTGATGCAGCTTATCACCTTTGGTTTCACAAGGAGAAACTTATCCTAAGTGCTATCATGACTTCAGTGTCCCTAGTTGTGATCCCACTCATAGCAACCTCCAAGACGTCATATCAAGCCTGGATTAAACTAACAAAACTTTATGCTAGTCGATCCAGGACTCGCGTCATGCAGCTAAAAGATGATCTCACCCTCATGCAGCGTGGAACTTGCAACATTACAGAGTACCTACACTCTGTTAAAACCATTGCCGATGAGCTTGCTCTCATTGATGCACCGTTATCTCAAGATGACATTAACCTGTATGTTCTTCATGGCTTAGGATCTGATTTTCGTGACATTGTTGCTCCGATTCGAGCCCGAGAGTCTTTTCTCTCATTTGAAGAATTACATGATCTGTTACTTGGTCATGAGGCCTATCTTCGAAGGCTTGATTCCACTGCCCAATCCTTGGTCCTTACTACCAATACCACTCAACGCAGGGACTGATGCTCCTCGAAGAATCATTCTTCATCAAACTATCAACCATTGAAGACTGACTCCAAATCAAAGCCTCGATAGTTCAAATAATACAAGTACCCTTGACCTTTTTTCACCACCCATGGCATAAGCCATTATACGACCGCTCCTTATACACCTCAACAATGGAGTGTTTGAGTGTCGTCACAGACATATTGTGGTGACAGGTCAAACCCTTCTAAGTCATGCCTCTCTTACATCAAACTATTGGGCTTATGCATTTCCAACAACCACATATTTGATAAATCGACTTCCATCACCTGTTCTCCATCATAAATCACATCTTCAAGTTCTCTTCAAGCAGCAGCCTTGGTATGAAAATTACATTCATTTGGATGTCTATGCTTTCCTTTGATGAAGCCGTATAACACCAACAAATTTCAAAAGAAGTCTGTTCCTTGTGTTTTTGTTGGCTACTCTACGAGCCAAAGTGCTTATCTATGTCTTCATCTTCAAAGTCAGAGTCTATACATCTCCAAGCACGTAAATTTTGATGAATATGTATATCCCTTCAAACAAGCTCCCATGCAATCTTTTACTAACTCATCCACACTAGAAACATCTTCTTTTTCTAGACCAATTTTGCAGCTTGCTTCTAGGGAACTTTTAGAAATCACACGGGCTCAAAGAGATCTCCCCTCTGCTTCTTCGAATCCAAGTGATGATCCACCTCTTGTGCAACCTCCAGAGGCACCAATATCCAGTTCAAATCAGGTACCTCCTATATCCTCTGCCACTCCTTTCTTTACTTTTGTCACTCAACCAGAGAATTCAATACCATCCTCTCCAATACCACGTCCAAGAACCATCATCACCCGATCCATGAACAATATCTTTCGGCCAAAACAACTTCACAACACCACCAAGCACCCATTACCTGAACCACCCGAACCCTCTTGTGTCAGTCAAGCTCTCAAAGACCCTCATTGGAGCAAGGCACTATTAGAAGAAGTGACGGCCCTCCTTCATCATGGGACGTGGGAACTGGTTCCTCCCACTCCTGGCCATAATCTTGTTAGGTGTAAATTTGTATTTTGGAAGAAACGAAATTCAGATGGCACAATCAGTCGATATAAAGCTCGACTTGTCGCTAAAGGATTTCATCAATGGCCAGGTATTGACTACTCTCAAACATTCAGTCTCGTCATAAAACCAGCAACAATTAAGCTTTTTTTAACCATTGCGGTTGTGAATGGCTGGTCTCTTCGTCAGTTAGACGTCAATAATGCATTCTTGCATGGTACTCTTGAAGAAACAGTCTTCGGGGCATCTTTAATCGGTTCAAGACTTGGCGGAAGAGACACATTTCTTTATTGTTGTTTTGGTGGCATCCTTGAAAAGAATCATTAATTTCAATGAACTAGCTTAGAGATAATTATGGAAAATGTAATAACCTAATCTATGTACATCTTTTATTCTTCATCTCCAGATGTATTTTTCATATTTGTTTTAGAATCTCCTTCAATAACATCTTCGTAATCTCATTTCTCATCATCATCTTCTTCATCGACTTCTTCTTCTCACTCTTTTTCTTCTTCTTCTCCTTGTTTTGATTCTTCTGATTCATCAAAATCTTCAACTGAATAAATATTTAATACGGATGGGTCGAGATGTATGGGTGAGATGACATCTCTACATAAAGGAATTAGCTCGAGTGCACCAAGGTAAACAAATAAATTAATTCCCTCTCCATCTTCCTGGTAGGCCTCTATAATCAGAGTATCATCTTCATCTCCACTATAATCTTGATCTAATACCAATCATGCATCATAAATATTTTGAGGAACAAACTTATGTCCGACTCGCTAAGTTATCTCTCCACTATCTTCACCGGGCACTTCCATTAGATCAATTAAGTAATAGACTTGGGTTGCTTGACAAGCCAATATGAACAGAACATCTTTGTACCATTTACATGTAGTATTGATACTCAACCAAGGCCTAGATCCCACCAATCATATTTAAATACATGTCACATTTCCGCCTAGGTATTTCAGTCTGATAATGTCACATATGACACCATATTAGTCAATATCTTCTGTTCTATGATTTCCCTCAACCAACACACCATAATTTTACATCTTTTGATTATGTTCATGGTTTTTAGTATGGAACCTATAACTTTGAACCATGCATGCAGTGTATCAAAATGCTCTGTTTGAAGAACCATGAGCCAATGCATGCAATTCAGAAGAAACTGATTTTGGATCATAAGCACGTTGTTCCAAAATCTAACAAGTGAAATAGTAATAAAATTATACAAAGTTACTATAAATTAAAATGGTTTATGAATATTCTAAGTTACGGGACATTTAAATGCATACACGTTCTTCATACTATCCTGAAAATTCTTATTCGTGCCTCGCCTTTATATTCTCTACGCCTTCTGTCCTAAGTTTGTCCATGTGCTCACCGTTTAGAAGTAAAAATAATATAATATTTGAACACATTCAATATAAATAGTACTTTAATCGAATATATATTATTTAGAATTATTCTAATTATGGATCAACATACCTGAGATAGTCATCAATTTCATGACAGTATATTCAACATGTACCACCGAACTTTTCCTAACTCTCCATCGATTATGTCATACCCCGATTGTGTACCCAAAGGCCATACATTTTGGAAAAACACAGATAGCTCACGAAGGCGAGGAGCAGCAAAATGAATATTTCGCTCTTCACGATTAAAGCATGTCTCAACCTCACGAAAATATAGAGAGCAAAATGTCAACTATTCATCGTGTATATAAGCCTCTGCTATTGACTCCTCAGCTCGAGCTTTATTCCCAATAGTGCATTTTGGTCTACCCAAATATCTTTCAACTATATACATCTAATGAAATTGAAGTGGTCTACCTAACAATACCTCTCAAGATAAATGAGCTGCTAAATGGACCATTACGTCAAAAAATAATGGTGAAAATAAATGCTCAAATTTACATAGTATTATTGCAATGTCGTCTTCCGTAATACATCTCGATTTATTACTCAAGAGCACAAATCCTTGAAAAGATGCATAGTTCAGATCATATGAGACGTACATTAGAAGTTAGCTATCCACGAATTCCTATCAGTAACAATTATTCAAAAAGACGTGACAATCATAACTTTTCAATCTACTTATTTTTCATTCATCAGGGCTAATGCATCTACCGAGATTTGAAGCATAATCTTTTTTCAACTTCACATCTTGCAATCATTTGCAAAAGTCCATCCTCTCATCTCTTGTCATTGTAAAACATGCATGCGCACTGAGGGGAGGATATACCCCTCCATGGTTCAAGAGTTTTACATGGAGATGTCATCCATGCCTCAGGATGCATCATCTCACACCGTAATTGTACATAGTGTTCAGTTCAAGGTTTCAGCGGATGTCATCATCGAGTTACTCGGGGTTCGTCGTGTATCTAAGACATCGACTACAGTTGCTCAGAGTGAGGACGCACCAAATGTAGGCACATTTACATTATCTATTGGCCTAGTCGAGTCTATGGCTAGAGACGTAGACCCATTGGAGAGTGAGGGGATTGATCAGCCTGAAGATGATGATTGCGATTAGGATTTCTTCATCCTCACAAGGAGATACCGCATATTGTTCGATAAGAAGAATACGTTCTCCTAGACATTGCGGCTACAATTTTTTCGCATGTTACATCTTATAGTTGCAACAAATGTAGATCCTATCACACATAAGGCCACCTTCAGTCAGACTCGTGCATAGTTCCTCATATGAGTGGCACATGGAGAGCTTATCGACTTGCCTTTGCAGATATTTGAGACGATTCGTTATAAGGCAAGCATCATCTCCATTGACAACCTCCCATATGGGGTGATCATTACTCAACTATTACTGAAACGGAGAGTGCCACCCCAAGTGGAGGAGTAGTTGACTGAGCAGATGAACCCCCTAGACATAATCTCACATCGTCAGAGCATTGGATAAGGAAGGGGGCATGCTCGACATGAGCTTTGACCTACACCAAATTTTGTTCCTCAGACCCAGTTTAGGGTCGGTCTTGCTCCCTATAGTGAGAGTTAGCAGCCGATGGGTACACCTGTAAGAGATGGGTACACCTGCTTGGATTGATGTGATGGACTCATATATTACTACGCACATCGACTGACAGCTCGCACATGTACAACAGAGTGTTACCGAGGTTAGCCATCGTTTAGATATCCTAAACGAAATGGTCAACACATTGATTGAGGAGTTTCATACATTTGTAAACAACTCGTTCTAAGTGTTTTGCACTTTTATCATATTTTTTATTTATATTTTAATATATATTTTTTTCTATACTTTATCTAATGAACAATATCATTTATATATCTAGTGTTTTTGTATTTCAGTTCTCAATCTTTTTTAATTTGAAATTCCATTTTTAATTTTAAAACATTTCACGTTCAAACGTTAATGACTATCGTTCGAACATTTGGACGATTAACTTACACATTCGCACGTAAGTGGGCACATTCGCACCTAAGTGGGCTTAATGTTCGAACGTACATGAACTGTTCGAACGTAACAATTTATACGTTCAAATGTAATCATTCTAGAACGACATCGTCTGAGTGACATTCAACGAAACATTATTATAGTTCAAGCGTATAACTATTTCTCGTCTACTTTTAGTGAAATTGCCACAGAAAATGAGTTTTTGTGACAGTTTCAAGACTGTCACAAATTGAAAACTGTGACAAAAAATTCAATTGTGTTGTCGTACTGTACGCATGTACTCTACGTAGTAAGAACTCAAAGTTAATTGGGTTTTACAAGGACTTCCTAGATCAAACGATCCAATATTTCATTTTGAAGATGTTTACTTCTAGATCTTCATATGTTATTTTCCTAATAATAATGCTCGGAATATTACTACTTTACTTTATAATATTTAAGCCTTGCACTGGCTAAACATACATGCATGCATGCACCTTCTTAATAATACGCATCGTTTGGTTACAAGATGAGATAAGATGAAAGTACTTGAAAGTTAAATAAAATATTATTAGATATAATTATTTTTATTTTAAAATTTTAAAAAAATTAAATTGTTTATTATGTTTTATATGTAAATTTAAAAAAATTATAATAATTAAATTAGATGATTTATATAACCAAACCATGTACTAATTAATATTATTCCTAGAACTTCTCTTTGATCTTCGTGTGGATATTGGAAGAGGCCGAATAATTAAGTTGATTTTGTTCTCTGATGGGTACGTCTCCCTAACTAGCTAGACTGGTCTTTTAATTTATAAATTATTTTTTAAATTAATTAGATGGTCCCCTTTAATTAATTTATAAAAGCCATCAAAATGAGAATTGTAAAAATCTTACAAGTTGACCTATGAGGCTGACACACAAAAAACAT
Organism: Pterocarya stenoptera; assembly: GCA_003123785.1. Lineage (NCBI taxonomy): Eukaryota > Viridiplantae > Streptophyta > Magnoliopsida > Fagales > Juglandaceae > Pterocarya > Pterocarya stenoptera. The sequence continues at coordinate 55,690 of QEOT01003094.1, forward strand.
AATGATTCTTGACGAGTTTCTTGACTAGTACTATATTATATATATATATATTTATATATATTATGTCCCCTTTTATTAATTTAAAAAAGCCATCAAAATGAGAAATGTAAAAATCTAACAAGTTGACCTATGAGGCTGACACACAAAAAACATAATGATTCTTGACGAGTTTCTTGACTAGTACTATATTATATATATATATTTATATATATTATGTCCCCTTTTATTAATTTAAAAAAGCCATCAAAATGAGAAATGTAAAAATCTAACAAGTTGACCTATGAGGCTGACACACAAAAAACATAATGATTCTTGACGAGTTTCTTGACTAGTACTATATTATATATATATATTTATATATATTATGTCCCCTTTTATTAATTTAAAAAAGCCATCAAAATGAGAAATGTAAAAATCTAACAAGTTGACCTATGAGGCTGACACACAAAAAACATAATGATTCTTGACGAGTTTCTTGACTAGTACTATATTATATAAATATATATATATTTGTATATATTATATTACCAAAATTGTCGGCCAATAAATCAAATACCTACCTAGCTAGCTAGCTATTTGGTTAATTGATATGATGCATCAGGTCTAGCATTAATATACCTATTTTTGAAGAGCTAGCAAAGGTATATTGATAAAGTAGAACAATTTCCGAGGGCCAAAACCATGGTAGTTTGTGATAATATATATATATTTATTTAGAAAATTATTTATTTGTGATAATTTATTTAATATAAAAATTAATTAATATTTTTTTATTAAAATTAGTATATTTTTGTTACAAATAATTATTATCATCGTAAATAATTTATTATAAATACTTATTTTTCTTATAATATGATCATGATGATAATTATCAAGCTGAGGCCCACCTTATGCATATAATATATATATTGCTCGATGCCGTTGGATCTAATTCTACGTACGGTTGATGCATGGAATATAAGCATATTATATTATAAGGTATATATCGAGATAAAATAAAGGAAATTAAGGAAGAAAGAATCTAACGCAAACACGTAGCCTGTTTTCTCATGTCTCGATCAATCCTCTCGTCTTTTTCACTAGTACTAGACTTATATATACGTATAGGGCATGACATGACATTAATTATCTGGCCTCTGTGATAATAACATTAATAAAGCAAGTCGAAACTGATAACATCCATCCCTTTGGGTTTATAAGACTGATCAACGAAGTTTAATTCCCATTAAAAGTGGCAATTTGTGTGCCTAAACAGCTTTCGATCGATCATAGAGAAATAATCTTAATTGGTTGGTGTGACATGTTATTTTAATAGTGACTTCATTAGTATATATAAAATTTAAGATAAAGAATATAAAATATTTTTCAAAATAATTATATATATTCTAATACTACGTCGAAACTCGAATTAATACTACGAGGAAAATATAAAATAATAAATAATAGTTGGAAGCTGGAACCTCTTCATGTAAACATATATATATATAACTTTATTTGTTTGGGAAATGCTTGATATATCACGTACAATATATATAATGTAACCTTTTGAACTCTTAGCATATAGTACGCTCCATTAATGTGGACTCTTTTATGACGTCGACGCACTATGAGGGGCCAGTACCATTTATCCTTTTTATGCATGAGTACGTTTAATTTGCTTGTCTTTGTCACACTTGGAGAACATCACAGTGCCACTTTGATCATATATTAGCCAGCTTAGATGCCTTGTATAGAGCCCATACATATTGACTTAAATAGTATAAGAGGATGTTAAACCACCGCTCAAGTGATCGCTAGATCAAATTTATCTTTTTATTTATATTTTTTTTTTCATTTTAAAATATTTTTAAAAAATATAAAAATATATCATTATATTAATAGTCACTTCCTTAACTATTAAATAAAAAAAAATTAAAAAATATATATATAAGGTGTCAAAATTAAGGGACAAATTGAGTGACAAAATAACATTTTTTATATATTAATAGGCAAATGTCTTCCGCATGCACAGGCTAGCAAGCAAACATTGCACATGCCAAAGGCCTGCAAAGCGTAAATCAAAGGCATCTAGCTAGAAGGCATAAATAAAGTTGGTTCCTATTTTTCTTCGGGAGGAAGTTATAATTAAAGACAAAATTAAAGCATTAACTTTCCAGAAATATTGGTGCAATATTGTAAATAATTTTATTTCCCTCGGAAGTTTAATTTGTACGAACATAAGCACATGATGGAGAGAGAGAGAGAGAGAGAGATCTGTCATCGACTAAGGAAGGCTTTGATATGAGCCAGCATTTCATGGGTTCGGGTTTGTGAGAGCTGGCTCCTGCTTAGAACCTGAAATGCATGCCCCACACCTTTAAACACCACGTTTTCAGCCCTCTTACCTGCTCTGACCAAAGCCGTACAAAACTCCAAGTTTCTATCTTTCAATATATCCATCTCAGATATGCACACCATCGTTGGCATCAGCCTTGCATCCTCCAATTTTGTCGACAAAGGGTTGCACCACGGATGGTCGCGGTTCGCCCCAGCTGGCAAAGCCAACCGCCAATATGTATCGGAAGAAGATAAGCTCAGCGCCGAGCGCGGCGGCTGAACCATGTAGCTCTCTGAGTGTGTCCGAGCCTCTCCTCCAAAAAATGGCTGTATTAAAATCGTACCCTTTAGACCCAATGGCTTTAAAGCCATTGCTTCGATTGAGTTGTTGGAACCAACCCTCGAGGCCACATTGTAGGCTATATTGGCACCGGCGCTGTCACCAGCAAGGAAGATTTTAGAGAAATCACAAAGCCTAGACCACCAATATTGATCGCTGGACCCACGTAGAGATTGTTGTTTCAGCCATATCAGAGCCTTTAATCCGTCCTCATAAGCGGCTGGAAGAGGATTTTCCGGCGCCAAACGATAATTTACCGACATGATTAGGCAACCGGCTTTGGCTGATAACCTTGCCAAAAACTCATGGTAGCAACTCCAAGCAGCTGAGCCAACACAAAACCCTCCTCCATGGAAGTAGACAAGTAAAGGGAGCTTCCCATGGCTGCAGATAGACGGGACATAAAAACGAGCCCAGATGTTTGTGAACTCGTCAATGACTATGTCACGAGAAGTAACTCCAAGCTCCAAAGACAATGAGGCTGTGACAAATGGAACAATCTGAGGTCTTTCCACCTGTCCATCTCTGTACACTTTTATAAGCCCTTCAATTTCCTCAACAACAGCACCGTGATGTTGAGGGTCGACTTTGCCATTGATATGTTGTAGTCTTCGACTTGGATCTAGACTAATGGCGGCCATTCTTTTTTGTCGCATACACTGCAGCTAGCGAATTAAGGAAGATGATCAGCTCGATCGGATATTGGAATGTGTTTTTTAGGCCAGTTACATGAAAATGTGCAAGCCTTTGGAATTCCTTATATAGGACATGAAAAGATAAGGCCAGAGTTTGGGATACCAAAGGGTAAAGCAAGAATCAACCTATCTTGTACTGCCAAGTGGGAAACTGGGACTTCACTATGCGCCTTCACGTGGCTTCAGAAGTGTTGGGGAGGGTGGCCCCCAAAAACTTCGGCCTGCATTTTCAGAATTCAAAGACTAGTTCAGACACATCCCATGTTGGGAATGCATCACTTTACAAAAAAAAAAAAAAAA